>JAINUG010000596.1:0-20000 GCA_029706075.1 Aldrovandia affinis
GGGCTAACCACCTGTATCGCACCTGCCCGGAGAGGAAGCGGTCGTTTGCTGACCTCTTCCGGGGGAGAGAGGAGAGGGAGGTCAGCGACCTGGGGATTCCTGGGGGAGCAGCGCCCTGTAGCGGCCAGGAGGTGGTAGTGCAGGGGGTAGCTGGAATCCCTGCCACAGCCACAGCTTCAGTTCCTGGTCCGACTCTGGGCCCCAGCACCACTGATCCTGCGGAGACCGCACCGGTTCCAGGTCCGGCTTCGGCATCATGCACCGCAGCCACTCCTGACGCAGTTCCAGCTCCTGGCCCGGATGCGGTCTCGGGCACCACTGTGGTTCCGGATAGGGCTGTGGTCCTGGTTCCGGGCCCTGCTCCTGGGCCAGTTCCTGGGGCACCGCAAGCTCCTGTCCTTGCCCGGCACGTACTGCTGTATAATGAAACACATTTTAATGCGTTGTTTGACACATGAAAGGATGCGTTTATTCACTGCCATCGGTAGTCCGGGGGAAACACTCGCCCAATATACAGAAAGCTGGGAAGGACTATTGTCTTCAGGACCAGGATCTTACCCGTCATTGTCAGGGGCCGTGTGCTCCAGCTCCCGATTTTTTTCTGGACGTGGCGGAGGGCCTCCTCCCAGCTCCGGTTCCCTCCCCCGTCGTTCTGGAAGGTGACCCCCAGAAGCTTTATGCCTTCTGTGCGTAATAATAATAATAATAATACATTTTATTTGTTATGCACCTTTCAAGAAACCCAAGGTCGCAGTACAGTGGGAGGAGTAGATAAAAGTTACATAAAACATACATTTAAGCAGATACAAGCACAACAGAACGGAGACAACACAGGAACCACAGAAACTAAACAAAGGTTTTAGAAAACAGATGAGTTTTGAGGGCGGCTTTGAAACTGTCCAGGGTTGGGGCTTGGCGAATCTCTATGGGGAGAGAGTTCCAGAGGGTGGGTGCTGCCACACTGTAGGCTCTGTCCCCAAAGGTTCGTCGTCTGGTGCGGGGGATGGAGAGCAGACCCGTGTCCGAGGACCGCAATCTCCGAGATGGAGTTTGATGGTGGAGAAGGTCAGACAGGTACTGGGGGGCGAGGCCATGGAGGGATTTGTAGGTGAGGAGGAGGAGTTTGTATGAAATGCGAGACTTGACTGGAAGCCAGTGGAGTCGGATGAGAGTGGGGGTGATGTGCTGCCAGGGCTTGGTGCGGGTGAGAACCCGGGCAGCTGAGTTCTGCACGTACTGGAGCCTGTCCAGGGCTTTGCTGGGTACCCCGAACAGGACTCCATTGCAATAGTCCAGACGGGAGAGTAATGAAGGCATGGATGAGGGTCTCCGTGACGGAGTCTGAGAGTGACGGCCGGAGTCTGGAGATGTTCTTAAGGTGGAAGAAGGCAGATTTGGTCATGGATTTGATGTGTGACTGAAAAGAGAGGGTGGAGTCCAGAATGACACCCAGGTTGCGGACTTTGGGAGATGGTGAGATGGAGCAGCCGTCAACCTGGAGAAGGAAATCTCCAACCTTCCGGAGCAGTGCCTTGGGTGCCACAACCATGAGCTCCGTTTTTTTGCTGTTGAGTTTGAGTAGGTTGGATGACATCCATATTTTTATTTCATGTAGGCAGTTGATAAGAGACTGTGGGGGGAGCTGAGTGGATGGTGAAGTGCTGAGATACAGTTGAGTGTCATCAGCGTAGCAGTGGAAGTTGAGACCATGGTGGCGGATGATCTGACCGAGGGGGAGCATGTAAATGGTGAAGAGGAGGGGTCCAAGCACCGAGCCTTGAGGAACACCATGGTTGACTTGGGCCGGGGAGGAACTGGAGCCATTGATGGTGACAAACTGTTTCCTGTTGGAGAGATATGACTGGAACCAGGAGAGGGCTGTACTGGTGAGGCCTAGGTGGTCGGATAGGCGGTTGAGGAGGATAGAGTGGGAGACTGTGTCAAAGGCTGCTGAGAGGTCCAGGAGGATGAGTAAACTGATGTGGCCAGAGTCAGCAGCAATGAGGAGATCGTTGGTGATCTTAATGAGGACGGTCTCCGTGCTGTGGTGTGTTCTGAAGCCAGATTGGAGGGTCTCATAGAGCTCATGGTTGGACATATGCTGATGGAGTTGGGCGGCAACTGCTCTTTCCAGGATTTTGCTGAGGAAAGGAAGGTTGGAGATTGGCCGGTAGTTGTTAAGGTCATCAGGGTCCAAACCAGGCTTTTTGAGGATAGGGGTAACTGAGGCCGTTTTGAAGCTGGTGGGGACTGTGCCAGATTGTAGTGAGGAGTTGATGATGTCCACCATGAGGGGGCAGAGGGTCGGTAGGCAGGCCTTGACGAGAGCTGTGGGCATGGGGTCCAGAGAACAGGTGGAGGCTTTAGCCTTGGTGGTCAACTCGGCGACTTGGAGAGCATCCACCAGGGAGAAGGAGGAGAGGCAGCATTACAGGGAAAGAACAGGTTAGTGACTCACTCCATGACGGCGACAGGTACAGTTCGCTCTTGCCCCGGTTGACCAGGGCGCCTGTGGCCGCACAGAAATCGTCCACCACCTTTGTAGCGGTGGTGATGGAACGACTATTTGTGCCAACGATGGTGATGTCGTCCATGTACGCCATCACCCCGAGCCATTCCCCACTGCCACCGGGCAGTAGGTGTCCCCTGATGTTTTTGTTTCCCTTTCGCTTTGTCTGGGGGAGCAAAATGGAGAGGCTGGGAAGGACAACCCTGATGAAAGAGGAGGAGAAAGGGGGCAGGGGGGTCCCAGATATAACATCAGTAATATTGGCACAGGGTCTGGCCGCACTGGTCCAGAACACCCTGGGGGGGGAGTCGGCCTCTTTTGCTAATTTGCTAAATACTATGCCACTCCCTTCCTCAGATCTATGGGCCTGTGTGGGCTGGACCACAATGTGCCATACAGCTGGGACCCCCCATATGTATACAGGGCCCTGAGGGATTTTGCCTTTAGGACAGGATTGGTCGGGGCTGGGTTGCCCTCATGGACATACAAAAATATCATGTCCTTTTTGAGATCGGGAGAGACCATGACGCTCCCGAGGGGCAGCCCAGCCTCAAACCCTGAAATTGTATGGAAAAATGCAAATCATAAAACATTAAATAATAAACAAAAAGACATAACATGGATGTACATTTTACATTTTAAGCATTTAGCAGACGCTCTTATCCAGAGCGACTTACAAGATGTGCATTAATACAAGGTAAGAACAATCATAGTTAGCGCACAAGATCAGTGCAGTAAAGCGGCAATATACATCATTGCAGGCGTCTGCATATCATACCTGTAACACTGGGAAAGAAAAGGTTAGTCTGCTCATGGCTGTCTCCCCACCAGGCCATTGCTGTTTAGACGGCACTTAACCCAGACCGAAAGCTGCCCCCACAGATGCACTAACTCAGAACATGTACACCATCTGTTCTGGGAGTGCTCCGTGGCCAGACGGGTCTGGGGCCTTGTTGTGTCCTCTGTCTCCCAGAACAGGCTCCTGCCGAGATCCTCCCTGACGACTGAGAGGGTCCTGTATGGCCCCCGTGAGGGATGTAGGACCCCGGAGCTGCAGCGCCAGTGGAGGATCATTAACACCGTTAAGCAGGTCCTGTGGGAGGCAAGGAACATCAAGGTCTTCCAAGAACTAACAGTGGACCTGTTCACTCTCTGGAAGAGGCTTCAAAACCTCCTCCAGGACGGCGCTTTGGTGGACTTTTTGATGGACGAGAGAGGGGCAAGGAGGAAATGGGGGGTGAGCCACTGGAAAGAACTCATTATATAGCTCACCCCCCCCTCCCAGAGGAGGTGTGCTCTGGGCACTCAAACCCAAGTACAAACCTTTGTTTTTTGTTTCTTGTTCTGTTTTGATTTAAGATTATATGTACTTCCAGTCCTGTCTGTTAAGTTGTTCTCTGGTCTTTGAAATCCTATTGTTACCAAATATTGTTTCCCCCTAGTTGGTATGCCAACTTTGTTTTGAAAAGTTCTTAAATATTGTAAAGAATTTTTAAAAAACAATAAAAGAACATTCACTGCCATCGCTAGAAGAGGTTTATGTTGAGCTAGATGGTTAGAAATCCCCTGCTCGTCAGCAGACTGCTGCTCTGCTTTCCTTTTTTAAGTATCTACCATCAAAACTAAAGAACCGGAACCAGAAGATTGTAAATAATACCCAGCCCTAACGATAGGCGAGTTAGAGACAAAGATACACCTCCTCCTATACTGTGAAAAAGCGTGTTCCTGGTAAGAAAGGTAAAAGTTATGAGGAAAGACCAGGCAAATAATCTATTCAAGTTTAGCAAATGGAGACTGAGGGGGGATTTTATTTAAGTTTTTAAATTCATGTTTGTTCACACAGAACGACTCTGGAGACATAAGATGATGCAATTTCAAACCGGCTCACAAAGAACAGAACATTGACAAGTATAGTCGACGAGGGTGCACTGACAAGCTTCTCATACATGTTCAAGGCACTTTCCAAGTTTTGATTTTATAATTATTTTTTAATGCAATACCTGGTATTAAGCATCAAATATTGCAATTCAGAGCATAATTACCTACTAATATCAGTTCCGAAATTAACAAAACTAACAGATGTAGCATACATGTGCAAAACCGTATGTTTTATTTTTAGACCACATTTTTCCCCGGGAGGGGAGTGCACCGTTCCTGGATATACTGCAATACCAGGTCGATGCGTGGAGTGGACGGAGCAAGCCCCTATTCCATCTCCCAGTTCCAAAATCAATTTAATATATAGTCCCCAGATAGGGACGTATCAGATATTAAACTGAACTGTTTTGTCCGGATGGCGTTACTTCTCTGTATTGTGTTGCATCGCGTTGTAGGTGGTTAGCTAATTTCGCGTTTGCTACATTTAGCTGCCATTATTCATCGCCTGGGGCATTTTACAAGACAGAATCATTCGGACAGACATGATGTGAAAGAGATACACAACGTACAGTATTACACTAGTACAGTTTCGTCTGCTTATACCAAGATCCGCATTGTGTCACATTGGGAGGCAGTGTTAGCCAGCTAACGTTAGCCAATGCGGTCGCTTCACATTTTAGCACTGGAAAAAAATAGCTCAAATGGGTCGTGTGCAGTGCTAATGTTAACTGCTATTAGAAAATAAAAACATGTAATGTTAGTCAGCAAACGGTCTTTGACAACCGACGTGTCAATATGAGAGGAACGGGGTGTCTGAAAGTGATAAGCAGGGAACGAATTGAGGAAAATTTGAATGAATACAGTATTTATTGGCGAGGCGTTGTTTGTTCACACAGAACCAACTCTGGAGACATAGGGCGATGCCATTTCAAACCAGCTCACAAGCAGGACACGGAGGAGCACTGTCGACGAGGGTGCACTGACGAGCTTCTCCTACATGTTCAAGGCACTTTCCAAGTGATGTTTTTTATAATTCTTTTCGTTTTAATGCAATGCTTGGTATTGAGTATCAAACATTGCAATTCAGAACATAATTACCTACTAATATCAGTTCTGAAATGAACCCAAAATTAAGAGATTTAACACACACGTGCAAAACCGTATATTCTATTTTTATACCACATTTTTTCCCCCGGGAGGGAAGTGCACCGTTCCTGGATATACTGCAATACCAGGTCGATGCGTGGAGTGGACGGAGCAAGCCCCTATTCCATCTCCCAGTTCCAAAAATCAATTTAATATATGGTCCCCAGATAGGGGACGTATCAGATATTAATGTTCTTTTATTGGTTTTTAAAACTCTTACAATTTATCATCTTTTCATTTAAAAGTTGGCATGCCAACTAAAGGGGGGTAAAACAAAAAAAACAATATTTGGGAACAATAGGGTTTCAAAGACAGGGGAACCACTTGACAGACTAAACTATACAACAGACAAGACTGGAAATACATATAATCTTAAATCAAGACAAACAAAAACAACAAAAATAACAAACAAAAGTAACAAAAAACAAAGGTTCGTGCTTGGGCTTGAGTGCCCAGAGTGCACCTCCTCTGGGAGAGGGGGGTGAGCTATATAATTACTTCTTTCCAGTGGCTCACCCCCACTTCCTCCTTGCCCCTCTCTCGTCTTTCAAAAAAGTCCACCAAAACGCCGTCCTGGAGGAGGTTTTGAAGCCTCCCCGAAGAGTGAACAGGTCCACTGTTATTTTTGGAAGACCTTGATGTTCCTTGCCTCCCACAGCACCTGCTTAACGGTGTTAATGATCCTCCACTGGCGCTGCAGCTCCGGGGTCCTACATCCCTCACGGGGGGCCGTACAGGACCCTCTCAGTCGTCAGGGAGGATCTCGGCAGGAGCCTGTTCTGGGAGACAGAGGACACAACAAGGCCCCAGACCGTCTGGCCACGGAGCACTCCCAGAACAGATGGTGTACATGTTCCGAGTCAGTGCATCCGTGGGGGCAGTTCTCGGTCAGGGTTAAGTGCCGTCTAAACAGAAATGACCTGGTGGGGAGACAGCCATGAGCAGACATCCACGTGATGTCTTTCTGTTTATTGTTTAATGTTTTGTGATTTGCATTTTCCATACAATTTCAGGGTTCAAGGCTGGGTTGCCCCTCGGGAGCGTCATGGTCTCTCCCGATCTCAAAAAGGACATGATATTTTTGTATGTCCATGAGGGCAACCCAGCCCCGACCAATCCCGTCCTAAAGGCAAAATCCCTCAGGGCCCTGTATACATTTGGGGGGTCCCAGCTATATGGCACATTGTGGTTCAGCCCACACAGGCCCATAGATCTGAGGAAGGGAGTGGCATAGTATTTAGCAAATTTACCAGAGGCCGACTCCCCCCCCAGGGTGTTCTGGACCAGTGCGGCCAGACCCTGTGCCAATATTATTGATGTTATGTCTGGGACCCCCCTGCCCCTTTCTCCTCCTCTTTCATCAGGGTTGTCCTTCCCAGCCTCTCCATATTGCTCCCCCAGACAAAGCGAAAGGCCATTCTGGCCACAAGTTTACTAGTGGCTCTGTCCGGGGGAAACACTCGCCCTATGTAAAGAAAACTGGGAAGGACTATTGCCTTCAGGACCAGGATCTTACCCGTCATTGTCAGGGGCCGTGTGCTCCAGCTCCCGATTTTTTCTGGACGTGGCGGAGGGCCTCCTCCCAGCTCCGGTTCCCTCCCCCGTCGTTCTGGAAGGTGACCCCCAAGAGCTTTATGCCTTCTGTGCGTACAGGGAAAGAACAGGTTAGTGACTCACTCCATGACGGCGACAGGTACAGTCGATGTCGAAAATACAATGTACGATGACGCTGACGCACAATTTCGAATTACATTCCGAAACAATCCCGACAAATACAGTTGAAATGTTTAATATAGCATGGTAGCGTATTCATAGACATCGATTATGTATAATGTATATATTTTTTGATGATCTCGGAGAGATCCCATGATGCATCATAATGTCCACGTTTTTAAAAATCCGCCAATCATAGGTTCAGGTGGTTGAGATATTACGTGTCATCTGTGTCATTCCAAACTACGGCAAGTGAGAAGGCACACACCACAGCACGTTTTCACTCACCAACTCAAACGTAATTATCTATATCTTGGTTTTAATAAAAGATTTTTTAAAAGTTGGCATTCCAAACTAATGAAAAACAAACCCGTAATTAAAGGACAGAATCATTCTGACAGAGGTGTCAAAAACACCTACAAGCAGTATTTACGGTTTGGTTTGGTTGAAGCACAGGACAGCGCTACAGCGCCACACTACGTTGCATTGGGGGTAACGTTAGCCAGCTAGCCAATTCGGTCGCTGTACCACGTGGCTAATTTCACCACGATTCAAACGCAAATCGCCGATTTTACATTCTTCAAGTACGGGGAAAGATAGGTAAAGTTACCCTAGTGTGCAAGGCTAATATTAGGAAATAAAAACGTATAGCCAGCAAACGGTAGCCTATTTCACAGTTTAAGTTTAACAACTGCAAAGCTAAAATTCACTACGACAAAAACATCTTCACCTTCTCCCAAAGCAGAGCTGTAGATTTTATCTGTGTACACTGTGACTCAAATATATTTTCTAATATGTCTACTTGGTACGTTTTGTATTAGGTAGCCTACTGAATGTGGGACCACCAATAGCCTACTTCAATTTTCCCCTCAAATATAATGGTCAGTTTTATTTATATATATATACATCTCCAGTAGGCCACATTACCATTATCCTACTACTTGTTTACGAAGGCAAACCAGAGAAAGTTATTGAATAGATAAAAGATTTTAATTCAAATATGGCTCTCAATACAGGCTGCACTTGTCCATCCCACAGCTTGGTACAAAACATGGGGCCACATATACTGGGAAAAATGTATACATTCACTACTGTAAGTCGCTTTGGATAAAATGTCTGCTAAATGGCGTATATTTATATTTACAGACACACAGACACACGTAGGCTATGCACTCACTAGATGAATAATTTATAGCACTATGCTCGACTGTATCTGGTTGCGGCCACGGCACATTTGAATTCTACCCCAAACACACGCTCTTCCACACGATAACCCCAAAGCAAAGACGAAGGGGATTCACATTTGTGGCGCACTAGCGCCTCTAGCGGTTCGTTCCAGCAGATCTGGGCCCGTATGTACAAAGATTGTCAGAGTAGAAATGCTGATCTGTGACAATATGCATTATGAGCTAAAAGACTAAACTGATCCTAGATCGCCACTCCTCTTAGAATCGTTGTACATACGGGTCCAGGTTATTGGTGACGCAATCTTGGAAACCACGCCGAGAATTTGTTTGGTGCGTTTCACTGAACTTACATCATAAACATGTGTAGACCTGGAGCCCGTATGCACAAAGATTCTAAGAGTAGGAGTGCTGATCTCGGATCAGTTTAGCCTTTTAGCTCATGGTTATGGTTAGGACATGGACAGGGTAAACCTGATCCGAGATCAGCACTCCTACTCGTAGAATCTTTGTACATACGGGCCATGATTAACAGATGCCAAAGTTACACAGGTTAATCGCATACGGCCTGTTTGTTCCCATGTTAAAATACTCAATGCACGTATAATTTATACTATAAAGCCAAGGTGTAGGCCAGTGGTTTGCAACCTCGGCCCTAGGCGACCCACTGTGTATGCTGGTTTCCGTTCCAACCATAATTGCAACCTCTGCATTGTGACTAGCTGGAAATGCTCTTAAGACACTTAATTTTTATTAAAACAATAAATGTCCAAACATTCACATCCCAGGACTTGAAATCAGCCGCGTTAATTTAGCTACCTTGCTAACCGTATGCCAACTTCAGTCTTCCATTGCCTTAAACCACATTTGTTTTATGCAATTCCCACAACGTCGTGTTTGCTGAATAGTACGTAAACCCATCTCGAACGTCGATATATATTCAACTTGGAAGAGTGCCTCTAGGAATATTCGCCCATCTTTAAACCAACGTTAGAGTTGCTAACCTTGCGGGTGGATACCTCCAAAATAGCGACCTACGTACAACAAGGCCCAGTTACCAGAATATAATTCACGTAATGTTATAATAGCTCGCAGAGTTGATATTGAGTTTGTACTTACCCGTTGGCTGAACAGAGGAGTTTCCGATGTGTGTGTGTGGGGGGGGGGAAGCTTGCTAGCTTGCTAGTTTGCTAGTTGTTTGGGTCAACAAAATGTAACCGACATATAATCTCCTATATGACCGTTTATTTTAAACAAATAACGACTTCGAATTTTCAGCTAACGATGGCGAGACGAGCCGTCATCCCACACAAAAAGCAGCATGAAAACATGGACACAAACATAAGCACGTTTCCGCGGGTACAAACAAATTCAGAATCACAGTGAGCGCCCGGAAGGCGGTAAATCGACCTTGACCTCAGGTTTTGCCTCCCTTGCGGATGCGTCCAGATTCGCACCTTTGGGTAATTACGGCGCGTAATTACGCTATATCACATGTCCCACAGCAAAACAGCAAGGCCGAGGGGAGGGATCACGGCTGTGGTCCTAATCATGACAGTAGCTGCAAAAGTAACACGTACACTTGCCCAAAAGAAACATTTACATTAAATACCATTATCCCATTAGAACCCACCAAAAATATTCTTACATTCTATATATACTTACAATTGTGAGCGTTGGCAACGCTTAAATCTGTATTTTGCATAGGTTAATCTTTGCACTGTTTTTTAGCTTTAATTTTTACTTATGTTTAATGTATACTTATAGTTTAAATTTTGCACCGTTTTTTAGCTTAATTTGTATTTATGTTCTACTTATAGTCTATTTATATAGTCTTATAACTGCTGTTTGCTGTCGGGGTTTTTTTGACACAAGAATTTCATTCACCGCGATATACTTGTATAATCTGTGATTTGATAATAAAACTACTTGACTTGACTTGGTTTAGGTTGTGGGTTCGATTCCCATTGGGACCACATATACTGAAAAATGTATGCATTCACTAGTGTAAATCGCTTTGGATGAAAGCGTCTGCTAAATGGCATATATATATATAAATGGCGTCTGCTAAATATATATCTTGCAGTAGGTTTACAGCATTTTCGCAATTTGGCAATGCACAATTATGTCGTTTCAGGAACAAATTTAAGGAGTAGGCTCAGGGGCGTCGTTTTGGTATGGCACTCGCCATACCTTGGCTTCTAGCCAATTTTTAAATTTTAAATCAATCTTAAATAGCCTAAGTTTTGTCTTTTTATGTGATTTTATCCGCTCCACAAAGGTAACTAAAAATCCTCCCGGCTCCTCACTTTTAGTACACCCCACCACCCAGCCTATAGATACATGGCGATGTAGTCGAACGGGAGATAGAGGTTTTCGCTCTGGCTAGTAACGTTACAGCTCCTCAGAATAAACAAACCACAGACTAACGTTAGCATTAAAACCTTGTCCGTTATTCTCATTCATTCAGGTGGGTTAAACAAACTGTATAAACGCCATAATACTGTTGATTCAAATGTAACCTATTCATGAACAAGTCCATGTCATGTTGTGTCAATACGAACACGTTCTATATGTTATTTTAGTGAAAAACCGGACTTAACGTCACCCGCGACTGTGAAGCTAACAAGCTAGCTAGCTAACGTTAACGGGTACAATCGCATAATAATCGGGAAATAATTTACGTATGGCAAGGTTATTAGATCTCAGAATCTAGTAAAATAGGTTTACTAGTTACATACTGTAGTTGTCTCCTTTGTTTATTAATGTTGCCTAAATATCATATAAGTAAATTGTATAGACAAAACTCACCAAAATTGACTATTGCACAACTGATTTAACAAAAAAAATCC
This sequence comes from Aldrovandia affinis, assembly GCA_029706075.1. Classification (NCBI taxonomy): domain Eukaryota; kingdom Metazoa; phylum Chordata; class Actinopteri; order Notacanthiformes; family Halosauridae; genus Aldrovandia; species Aldrovandia affinis. The sequence continues at coordinate 11,283 of JAINUG010000596.1, forward strand.
ACCCCATCCCTTGCCATACATTGGCTTTTGCTGAAATGACGCCACTGATGTAGGCTAGTACATTTACTTTATTTTCTTTAGTTTTATCTACAGCTATGGCCAATTTACGGAGGCCTACGTTAGGGAATCACTGTTGTAGAAATTCCCTTACCCTGCTGAAACCGCTAACTTTGCTAAAGGAAATATCTGTTTTTTTCCGCTCGTCTGTGCGCTTTGCGTAGAAAGCTGTTCTCTCCGCTCTTCTCAAATTGATTGGAATGTGGCACTTAGAAGGTCCATTACTGCCACCTACTGGCGTTTATATGTAAACTAGCCTTGCGCTAATTCTACCTTAAAAGGACAACTATCCGGTGTTGAATAGGTATGGGCAGTGCTTAATTTGTGCCGGGGCTAGCAAATGGCAAGAACCCGATTTTGCTCCCCGGCACATGTCTTACTCAGAATCAGAGCCCCGGGCTCATAAACATCTAAAGTGCGACAACAACGCGTATTTTAAACTGGTATTAAACAACGTTACATCCAGTGAACATTACAGATGTAAATAGAATGCAGAAATGCAGCGACACAGGTAGGAAAAGTTTACAATTTTTTCCTCCCCGGGGGGTTGGGGGGGGATAATTTTTTGTGTGTATTTTTTCTGTATTGCGTGGTTGTCTTGGTTGAGTTTGCTTGTGTCTTGTGTCGGAGTGTTGTGTTGGTTTTGTGCGTTTTCTTGTATTGTGTAATCTGTCGTGGTGGAATTTGCTTGTGTCCTGTGTTGAGAATGTTGTTTTTGGTTTTGTGGGTTTTTTGTATTGTGCCGAGAGTGGCTTTGCTTTGAAAAATTATGTCATGGTTTTTAAAAATAAATCTTTTAAAAAATGGGGTATGCCTGGTCCCCGCCATCCCAATAACCACGGATACTGTCTTGTTTGCCAAAGCTCACGTGCTGGCTCAATTACACACACCCATGCAGACAACAGCAAAAGGACAGACGTGCCAGTACTACTCTGTTGGAGTGTAAAACAGCTTTATTAACAAAGATAAAGACACAAGTCACACAGGTGATTAAATCATCTTTAGAGGAACTTCCTTTAATGTTGGGACAGCTGACAAGAGAGAAAATGATTTAAAAAACCCTGTTAAATCACTGCCCAAATCATGTGGGCACAGCAAACCAACTGGGTGGGGGTGGGGAAGGGAGGGGAGTATTTGGATCTGGAACGATTTCTTAATGTTGGAACTTTTATGTGGAGGAGGAGGAGCCCTGTTGCATTGTGGACAGGGCCTCCTGCAGGAAGTCTTTGTGGGTGGGGCTAAGGGTCATGTGACTCAGCACAGCCTCTCTCAGCGTGGCCAGCTGTTTCTGGAGACAGCCACAGCCCCTCAGCTGAGACAGCCAGCCCTGCAGCCCCTCCTTCTCAGCCGCCTCCTCCCCCTCCGTCCCCTTGCCCAGCGGGGGCGCGGAACAGCGGCGGCTCATCGATGTCATGGCAGCAGAGCAGGTAGAGGTAGTATTTGGAGGAGCAGAGGGCGCGGGTGTTCCGTGGGGCCTGGGGGGGGTGTCAGGTGAGTAGGTGAGGGGCAGAGAGAGAGAGAGAGAGAGAGAGAGAGAGAGAGAGAGAGAGAGACGCACAGGTGTGGTGACACTCACCTTCACACTCAGCCTGACGAAGACGGGGCTGCCCTGGGACCAGCCAGGGAGACGCCCCCCCCGGCCACACCCACAGCCGTGCACCTCTTTCTGCCCCGTTTCCCCCCGCACCAGCGCAAGGGAGTGGTTCAGTCCGCAGAACACGTCCACTGGAGTCAGGGACAGCGCCACCTGCAGGAGAGGGGCTCCAGGATTTATCAGGTGTATCAGTGGGCTGTGCATTTACATTTGGGGCATTTTAGGCATTTAGCAGACGCTCTTATCCAGAGCGACTTACAAGATGTGCATAAATACATGGTAAGAACAATCATTAGCTAGATGTACAGAATTCAGTGGTAGTGGAGTCTGAAAAGGTGGGTTTTCAGTCTCTTGCGGAAGATCGCAAGTGACTCCGCGGTCCTGACCGATTGCGGAAGGTCGTTCCACCAGCGAGGGGTCAGGACAGAGTAGAGGCGAGACCGCGAGGAGCGGCTGCCAGGCGCCCGGAGGGATGGGACAGTCAGTTTGGCGGAGCAGAGGGGTCTGGGAGGGGTGTAGGGAGTGATGAGTGACTGGAGGTATGGGGGAGCAGTACCGCTAGCCGCTTGAAAAGCAAGCACCAGTGATTTGAATCTGATGCGTGCTGCGATGGGGAGCCAGTGCAGAGAGGAGTAGAGGGGTGACGTGAGTGAACTTTGGCTGGTTGAACACCAGACGAGCAGCAGCATTCTGGACTAGTTGCAGTGGCTTGATGGCACAGGCCGGTAGGCCTGCCAGCAAGGAATTGCAGTTGTCCAGACGTGAGATCACCAGGGCCTGGACCAGGAGTTGTGTGGCCTCTTGGGTGAGGAACGGTCGGATCCTCTGGATGTTGTGGAGGGAGAATCGGCAGGTCCGAGTGATCGCTGCGATGTGGCCCGAGAAGCACAGCTAGCTGGTTGTCCAGGGTCACTCCAAGACTCGTGGCAGACTGGGACGGAGACACTATGGAGCCTTCCACGGTGACTGACGCATCAATCATTGTGGAGCCCTTCACTGGGAGGAAGAGCAGCTCTGTCTTCCCCAGGTTCAGCTTCAGGTGGTGGGTGGACACAGTGCTGTGCACTGACAGATGATCCAGAAGACACTACCACTGAATTATGTACACTACCGTTCAAAAGTTTGGGGTCACCTTCCATCTGGACTATGGCTAATCGGGCACTCCTTCATTCTTCAGCAAGATAACGACCCGAAACACACCTTGAAGTTGTGCAAGAACTATCTGGTGAAGGAGGAATGTGAACAACAACTCAAACTAAAGACCTGGCCTGCCCAGTGTCCAGACCTCAATCCCATAGAACTTGTATGGGACAAACTGGAAAGGAAGAGTCAAAGCAAAGCAACCCACAAGTTTCTCTGGGAATTGCTGCAGGATAGCTGGGAAAACATGTCGGGTGATTTCCTGCTAAAACTTATTAACTGTTTGTGAGGCTATTCTCACACCAAAGGGTGACTATTTTGAGGAATCCAAGATTCAATTTTCAATATAATTTTCTTGAACATTTCTTTGATGTTCATTTTGTTCATTGTTACATGTGTTTTTTGTCATTTTAAAGTATTTACAGAAATGTATACGGTGTAAAGCATTGTCAATTATGAGATAAAAATAGTTTCCAGCAGGTGACCCCAAACTTTTGAACGGTAGTGTACATCTAGCCAATTGTCATCACCACTGACTATTTGTTTTATACGTTTTGTATACAGTGCTGCTTGAAAGTTTGTGAACCCTCCAGACATGGTCATTGTTTTTGTAAAAAAACCAAAAAAAACCTTATTAAATGTATATCCAAACACCAATTTGTAAAGCAGACTTTCCAAATAATGGACACAAACAAAAAAAAAAGATGTATTTTCATTATTTATTCAACAAAAGTGGTTTATCTCACAAAAACTGAAAATTTGACATGTGCAAAAGTATGTGAACCCTTTTAGTTAGTAGCTTGTGGCACCTCCTTTTGCAGCCATTACTTCAACCAAACGTCTTCTGTAACCACTGACCAGTCTCTCGCATCTGCTGTTGGGGATTTTTGCCCACTCCTCCTTGCAGAACTCAGCCAGTTGAGAGAGGTTGGAGGGACATCTGGCATGTACCGCCCGCTTCAGGTCTAGCCACAACATTTCTATAGGATTGAGGTCTGGACTTTGACTAGGCCATTCCAGAGTACGAATCCTCTTTCTGTTAAGCCATTCCTTGGTAGTTTTGCTGGTATGCTTTGGGTCATTGTCTTGTTGCAGAACCCATTTTTGGCCCAGCTTCAACTCCCTGACTGATGGCAGGAGATTCTGATCAAGAATTTGTTGATAGGCATGAGAATTCATGTTTCCCTGGATAATGTGGAGTCGTCCAGGTCCGGAGGCAGAAAAGCTGCCCCAGACTTTCACATTTCCACCACCATGCTTCACTGTTGGGAGGAGGTTCTTTTCTTGGTATGCAGTGTTGGCTTTTCTCCAAACATAGCGGTTTTGATTGTGACCAAATAATTCTATCTTGGACTCATCTGTCCAGAGAATGGACTTCCAATAGGCCTCTGGTTTGTCCAAGTGTTCTCTGGCAAAGTTGAAACGGGCAGCTTTGTTCTTTCTTGAGAGCAGAGGCTTCTTTCTAGCAACCCTCCCATGAATGTCATGTCTGTTCAATTTTCGTCTGATTGTAGACGCATGTACATTTACCCCAGATGCTGCCAGAGAGGTCTGCAACTCTCTAGAGGTGATGTGTGGGTTGGCCTTTACCTGATTTATTATTCTTCTGGTGCTTCTTGGTGATAGTTTTGATGGGCGTCCACTTCTAGGCAGAGTTGCAGTCATGTTGAATGCCCTCCATTTGTAAATGATTTGTCTTACAGTGGATGGATGGAACTGGAATCTTTTGGAGATGGTCTTATAGCTTTCCCCAGACTGATGGGCTGTCAGTACCTTCTTCCTGATGTCCTCGGATATCTCCTTTCCTCTCGGCATTGTTGATCTGTTTAGGTACACCTTGGCACTACAGTGGTTTGGTTGGTTTCCTCTCTCTTTTAATCTGTGTTGCCCAACCCTTTTCCTAAGGATGTCTCATTTGATTGGTCTGCTTAATTGATTAATTAAGCACCCAAATGTGTTTCACCTGAATCTATTACCTACTTGATTTTACCAATGCAGCTGGGGGTTCACTTACTTTTGCACATACACTAATTCCATGTTTCATGTAGTTTTTTGCCTACTCACACAATTCCCTCTAAACAAGTACATGCAATTGATAAACATAAACCTGACATTTCATATATAGAAAACTGGTGATGATAAAATAAGAAAATCATGGTAAAACAACGGAAAACTCTAAACTGCTCAAGGGGTTCACATACTTTCAAGCAGCACTGTATGTATACTTCTTTAGTCCTCAAAAAAATAAAATAATGTCCAAACCTTTTTCTTCCCAGTGTTACAGTTATGGTATGCAGCTGCCAACAACAATGTCTATCACTGTATTACTGCACTGATCTCTTGCACAAACTATGATTGTTCATACCATGTATAAATGCACATCTTGTAAGTCGCTCTGGATAAGAGCGTCTGCTAAATGTTTAAAATGTAAATGTAAGACCTTGGGATTTGAGTATTGTGAGTATTGGTGTAAATTGTGTGTGTGTGTGTATGGTGCACAGTGTTGTATGAGCATGTTTAGTGTACATGTCTTTGTGTGTTTATAGTGTATGCTGTATTTTACATGTGTGCTATGTTGTGTGTGTACCTGTGTGGAGAGTGTGTATCTGTATGGTGTGTGTGTATCTGTATGGTGTGTGTGTATCTGAGCGGTGTGTGTGTGTGTATCTGAGCGGTGTGTGTGTATCTGAGCGGTGTGTGTGTATCTGAGCGGTGTGTGTGTATCTGTGTGTGTGTACCTGTGGTGTGTGTGTATCTGAGCGGTGTGTGTGTGTATCTGAGCGGTGTGTGTTGTGTGGAGTGTGTACCTGTGCGGTGTGTGTGTATCTGAGCGGTGTGTGTATCTGAGCGGTGTGTGTGTGTATCTGAGCGGTGTGTGTGTATCTGTGTGGACTGTGTGTATCTGAGTGGTGTGTGTGTATCTGAGCGGTGTGTGTGTATCTGTGTGGAGCTGAGTGGTGTGTGTACCTGAGTGGAGTGTGTGTACCTGAGTGGGCTCTCGTCGGTCGATCTTGTCTCCAGTCCCCAGCTGCCCATGATTGTTGCTGCCCTGCATGAAGACACGCCCAGTATCATCCAACAGGGACAGATGAGTGAGACCCAGTGAGCACTTCACTACCTGAGAGAGGGAAGGAGGGAGAGGGAGAGAGGGGGACAGAGGGCCAGAGGGGAGGGAGGGAGGAGGGAGGGGGGGGGAGGGGGAGGGAGGGAGGAGGGAGGGGGGGGGGGGGAGAGGGAGAGAAGGAGGGAGAGCGAGGGAGAGGGAGGGAGCGACAGAAAGGGAGGGGGAGGGAGGATTGCCTATGTTACACTTTTGTTTTCTTTTCTGTTTCTGTGGCAAAGAAATGTGTTCCATGCCAATAAACCAGCCTACTGTGAGTATGAATAGAAAAAGAGAGGTTTATTAATTTGGCAAAGAGGTGAAGAGAATCATGTGGTGATTGGCCTGTACAGCAGTGGCGGGGTACCTTGAAAGGCAGGGGGAGGAGCATAGGGGCATGGCTACTGATTGGGCTGAACCCTTCCACACTCCCAAAGAGCTGTCGATGCACTCCGGCTGAGTGTGTCTCCACATACACTGAGCTATCACCTGTGTGAGAGAACACACTGTTACACACACACACACACATATATATTCATATTCATTCGTATGTGGATGGGCCCCACGGTCTGCATGCTGTTAAGACACTGTTCTAGTGTGTGGATGAGCCCCACGGTCTGCATCCTGTTAAGACACTGTTCTAGTGTGTGGATGAGCCCCACGGTCTGCATCCTGTTAAGACACTGTTCTAGTGTGTGGATGAGCCCCACGGTTTGCATCCTGTTAAGACACTGTTCTAGTGTGTGGATGAGCCCCACGGTCTGCATCCTGTTAAGACACTGTTCTAGTGTGTGGATGAGCCCCACGGTCTGCATCCTGTTAAGGCACTGTTCTAGTGTGTGGATGGGCCCCACGGTCTGCATGCTGTTAAGGCACTGTTCTAGTGTGTGGATGAGCCCCACGGTCTGCACCCTGTTAAGACACTGTTCTAGTGTGTGGATGAGCCCCACGGTCTGCACCCTGTTAAGACACTGTTCTAGTGTGTGGATGAGCCCCACGGTCTGCATCCTGTTAAGACATTGTTCCAGTGTGTGGATGAACCCCACGGTCTGCATCCTGTTAAGACACTGTTCTAGTGTGTGGATGAGCCCCACGGTCTGCATGCTGTTAAGACACTGTTCCAGTGTGTGGATGAGCCCCACGGTCTGCATCCTGTTAAGACACTGTTCCAGTGTGTGGATGAACCCCACGGTCTGCATCCTGTTAAGACACTGTTCCAGTGTGTGGATGAACCCCACGGTCTGCATCCTGTTAAGACACTGTTCCAGTGTGTGGATGAGCCCCACAGTCTGCACCCTGTTAAGACACTGTTCTAGTGTGTGGATGAGCCCCACACGTAGGTCTGGTCAGATCGTGCCAGCGGCCGGGCGTGGTTTGGCTGAGGCATAATCCGGGGGAGGGGGGAGGGGGAGCCAGCACGAGTCCGTCGAGGGGAAGGTTAAAGGCGTCCGTGGAGTAGAGTTTCCGTCTCGGAAGAGGCGGGAACAATTGGCCAGGAATGTGTGTCTCGCTCCCGGAGGACGGGCGGCGGACTCGTGGGGGTGAGGAATTGAGATAAATAGAGGGTATAATTGGGCAACCAAATTGGGAGAAAAACAGGAAAACATTTTAAAAAAATAATACGATTGGGCATTTCACACTGGGAGAAAAAGGGTTAAACATTATCTCAAAAGATGACTTCCTTTAACACTTCATACAGTTTGTAGATTAGACAGGCTGGGGTGCAAGTCCCGCCTGCATTACCTGTGATGTACAGGACGCTGCTGTAACTGGTGTGGATCTGCTTGATTGGCAGGTTAGGCAGCGAATGGCTGATCACCCTGAGGGACAGCTGGACAGTGTATGAGCGGGGCCTGTCCAAGTGGGTTTCATTCAGGGGGACACCGTACACTTTCCCTGAGTCTGGGAAAGAGAGAGAGAGAGCGATCACAGGTGTTACCTGCAGTGTGGAGGATGAAGCAGGTAAACCATCAATGCAATTTATTTTATTATTAAGCCTGTATTATGACAGTAGGGCGGCAGTGTAGTGTAATGGTTAGGGAACTGGGCTTGTAACTCAGAGGTTGCTGGTTCAATTCCCAGGTGGAGCACTGCTGTTGTACCCTTGAGCTAAAGGTACTTAACCTGAATTGCTTCAGTAAAATATCCAGCTGTATAAATGGATTGTATGTTAAGAAATGTGATCTGTGCAAGTCTGGATAAGAGCGTCTGCTAAATGCCTAAAAATGTAAGTGTAGATCATATTACATCACCAAGTGAAGAAACTGAAATGAGAGAGAGACATGAGGAAAGACACAGAGTATGGAGAGAGAGAGAGAGAGAGAGAGAGAGAGAGAGAGAGAGAGAGAGAGAGAGACACAGGGAGAGAAGAGGACAGAGAGAAGAGGGGGCAGAAGGATAGAGTGACAGAGAGACAGAGGGAGAAAGAGGGATTATTTTCAGACAGAAGAAAGCTGTCGTTCTGTCTTTTGTTTGAAAATATCTGGTCCGGGGCCAGCCAATCAGAGAGCGCCGCCCCCGGCTCTGGCACATCGCCCAACTGACCAGTGAGCAGCAGCAGAGTCCTGCTGACCTCCGGGCCCATCAGCCGCAGCTGTCTGAAGGTCAGAGAGGGGTGAAAGGACATGTGGAAGACGCGCTCGCCGCTGTACTGGTTGTAGATCTCCACGCTGTCGCAGCGCTTCTGGCCCGCGGCGTTCCCCGAGCGTGGCACCCTCGCAGCGCCGGCCCGGCGGGTCACCAGGACGTACACGTACTGGCGGTGGGACACGTCGCTGCGCGGGTCCGCTGTGAACTGGGGGGGGGGGGGGGTCAGGTGTCGAGTGAG
>JAINUG010000596.1:25000-63827 GCA_029706075.1 Aldrovandia affinis
TATTTCTCAGGAAAAACAGACAAGAAAAAAAGGCCTTTTCTGTGACCCTGTCCACCGTAGCATAGACCCAGGCATGGTGCAGAACGAGGGCTGATCCGTTTCAGGATTTCATGCAAACCTCTGCTCTTCACCATTTAATTAGCCCCAAGCATTTATTTGATTTGACCTTGTTGATAAATTCAGGAGCCACAGCAAGTAGTTGCTACTGAGGAAAGACAAACAAAGACATGCTTCATACACGGTAGATTTTAATTTTGCACTCAATAGACAAGCATATCAAGTACCAAGGGGTTATTTGGTAGAATGTCTAAGCGTGGTGGTGCTTCAGTCTGTCCACAGAGCAACAATGCAATTATGGAACACTGTCTCTCTCCTGACGCTACACTATTGCAAACAAGTCATTACTGGTGTGAGTGTCAGTGCTGCTATGAGTGTGTGTGTGCTGGAATCAGTGTGTGCGTCAAGTGCTGCAATGAGCGTGTGTGTTAGTGCTGGAATCAGTGTGTGTGTGTGTGTGTGTGTGTGTGTGTGTCAGTGCTGCTATGAGTGTGTGTGTGTGTGTGTGTCAGTGCTGCTATGAGTGTGTGTGTGTGTGTGTGTGTCAGTGCTGCTATGAGTGTGTGTGTCAGTGCTGGTATGAGTGTGTCAGTGCTGGTATGAGTGTGTCAGTGCTGGTATGAGTGTGTCAGTGCTGGTATGAGTGTGTGTGTCAGTGCTGGTATGAGTGTGTCAGTGCTGGTATAAGTGTGCCACAGCTCTTTGCTATTTTATGACTAAGGGGTTTTTGCACCTTGACTGGTTCCAGGTGTAAATCAGGTGCTGACTAAGAGGTACCTATAACCCTCTCTCTCTCTTTATGGCATACCCCACTGATGATTTCCACCTTTGTGATTTGCTTTAGCAGTTTTGAGTACATCCAAGCAGAAGTGGTATTACACAGAAACATTTCTATCCCCAAATATCCAGATAAAGACATACACATGCACAACACCAAATTTGAAAAATACTTCAAATTGAAAAAAAACAACAACAAAAAAACTGACAGAAATGCACTTGACAGTGAGGCTGTAAAAGCTGTAAACATTCATATTCATAACATTCACGTCGGATCCATATTAATTTCATCACTCCCATCTTGCTCCATTCCTTGCCTCTGAAGATTTCTTCTTATGCCTCATCAGGAACGTCCTAATGCCCTCAGGTGTTCTACTGCCCCAGACAATTTCCTGCCCCCAGGTGCTGCTAACCCCCCCCACCACACACACACTCACACACACACACACAGTTCAATCTGAGCTGTAAAAAAATGTCTCTGGAGTCTCTCGGGTTGGGGGTGCCGTTTTTGTGGGGGGTTTAGTAGGTTGCGTCGATGACGTTACATTCCATCTGGTGTCGGAGGGTGACGCAAGCCTTGTGAGACAGGTACACCTGCCGTGTGTCCCAGGCCCCACCCTCACCTGTGGAGCGCCTGGTCGCTGTGGGGGGCAGGTACACTGTGGTGTCCCTGGGGGGCACTGGGAGACAAAAACACTCCCTTAATGTTCACAGCGAGCGAGCACACAACATGTTACAGCATGCCTCCTCCTAACCTAACGATCTATCCAGAGTTCTAACGAGCTCTCCAGAGTTCTAACGATCTATCCAGAGTTCTAACGAGCTCTCCACCCCCCTTTATGAAATCACTGTCATTAAGGAGCTTTGTTTTTTTTACTATAACCAGCAGGTCTTGCATCAGGGGTGGCCAACCCTGGTCCTGAAGAGCCACACTGCTGCTGAATTTCGTGTTCACCGTAAGATCAGCAGCCAATTTCGACCCGAGAAAACCAGGTGAGGGCAGGCGACCGTCATCACCTGCTGTGATTGGTCAATTGAGTGCTGAGTAACAGAGCACACCAGTACATTCTGTGGCCCTGCAGGACCAGGGTTGGCCAGTTTCTGTCTTACAGTTTCTTAAGAAACACCACAACGAAGCACATCACTGAAGTAACCCACAGATTCTCATGCCTTCCCTTCTCGACAGTGTGCAGTAGCCTTACCCGCCTGAAGGGGGTGGTGTCTCTTGCCCCGTTCTTTACACCGCCGTTGCCAGGGGAAACAATGCAACACCTTCACACCCATGATTGCAGGGGGATCTGTTGGGAGAGGAGACAGTTTCTCTCGCGTGCTTCTATCTACACACACCTTACAAGCGCGCACACACCTGCGCGTGACAAAACCAGCGTCCGCAACAACCGGGAGTCTGACACGGACACAAAGAACATCGGTTTCACTCTGCACTGCTTGTTGCTCCAGTTAGTTGTTGAGTGGAATAAAAATAAACTGCATTTGGTGCCAAAGGCTTTGAGTTATGTGTCCTGTCCTGTCTGCCCTACAATTCTCACCCACATGGGACACAAATAGTGTTTCGGAGGGGCCCCAAATGCCCCACTAACCCCTTTCAGTCCTTGGCATGTGTGCGCATGCGGAGAGAGCAGCGACACTAGACTGCATTTATTATTGTTAAATAATCACATCAGCGCAAGTGACGCGTAAAAGTCACCCAGAAAAAAAGCCCTAGAAAACACAGAGCGCCACTGTACCGTTAATGTCACCATCAGAAAAGTGTTCCCGCAATTGTAATGCGCTTCAGTTAAGAGCCCCTGCATCAACAGAAGATATCGCCACTCGTATTTTCCTGATTTAAAACCCCTCTCCCTTTACTTTAACCCTGTGGTTTAGTGTAATGGTCAGGGATCTGGGCTTGTAACTCAAAGGTTACGGGTTCGACTGAGCTAAGCATTTAACGGTTAACCTGAATCGCTTCGGGTTAAATGGATTGTACTAAATGTAAAAGTGTAAAGAGCGCGCTCTGTAAAAGAACGTCTGCTAGACGCCTTCTAATGTAAACTCCAGAATCGCCTCTGTCCAGTGATTGCTATTGGCCAATCAACGTTCGCTATTGACCAGGGTAGTCCGACTGCCAGGCTAAACATAAGCAGGTTTCTTTGAAAAGTCAGTTATATAAGGCAACGGCCAGGAGATCATCTGGAGTTCGGGGAGAGACAATTATAGCAGCCCCCTACTCCAAAGAGAGGAAATTAACATCTTGATTTGTGTCCACACTTCTAGCCAAAGCCTTACACATAATATTGTATCTTCAATTAGTTGCCTTCGTTGTAAAATGTGCGTAACACTTAGTGACGTTAAATCCCCACAGATCAGGACACTGCGTGGTATATGTAAACATTCCCAAGTTCTCCCATTCAATCGGCCACTTATTCTTATTACACGGTTTTGATTCTGTTTGACATTTTAAATGCACCAGGGTTCCACAACTATGGGCTCATTTATTTATGTGTCTATTTAAAAGGGACAGCACATATCCGCAAAAAGCGTAAATGGGTACAATGCCGAAAACTATCTCGAGTTAACTCCATCTGTAGTCTTTGAGTTGGCAGGTGAAAGATTGATACAAGACAGTTACAGATTCATACAGTACATGTTACATTTCAATAAACATTGAGGAATCGGTGACAGAAATACGAGACCCCTCTATCTTTAACGCTATCTTCTATCATTACTTTATGCCTTTAGTGAATTAACTTAGATATGTACAGTGGTGTTATTACTGAAACTCAAAACACCAACTTAAAAATAATAATAATAATAAAATAATAATAATAATAAAAAGAGCTTAACTTCGCATTAAAAGGCCATTGAATTGTTCGTCGTTCAAAATTAACTACCTTTACCGTGGACTCACCAGTTGAAGGGCCACAGAGGAAGAGGAAGAGGAAGATGTGTTCTTACGCCACTGTATTTACTTCGTTTTGAATCCTTATTGAGATCGTTGGCCCACATACTATGTTCGCTGTACGTGTCTGTGCTGTGGGGTGGGGGGGTTCTGTAATTAGCACAGCGTCGAGACTCCAGCCAGGGCGCTCGCGACGGCACTGGGAAGGGTCTGGCGCGCGCGCGGAGAGACACCGAGAGACTTTAAATAGATAAACACCATGTGACATGCACGCCTCCTCCTCTTTTTCCATCACATCTCTCCATCAGATTAACCTCGCTGTTAACCTGGCAGGAGACGCCCTACGGCGCACTCCATAAACTGCATTTTCCGATACGCATATGGGTGTTCTGGAGATACCCGTTTACAGCCACGGACATATATAGACCGAGAGTTCTACATAGTACACGACTCGATTGATTACGGCGTGTACTGTTTGCCACTGACGCTTTCATTCAACGCGACCCAACCGTTTGTTTACTTACTTTCCCTTCTGTTTGTGAAACCAGCTAGCAGGTGCCGCTCACCAGCAGAGCCCGGTGACAGCCGAGCTCCGGCCATCTGGCGGTGAGATCCGTGGTTTTATTCATCACAACGGTTATCTGGTGCAGATTAATTCATCGGACACAGCCGTTTGGAGTACCATTTGCATTACAGCGCTCTTTCAAGTGTTCGCTGCACGTTCGAATACGTGCTACACACGTTCATATTACATACTGTATACCCTGGCAGTGCACCGAACAGAAAGGGAGGAGTGCAGGGGATCTCCAATCTTATCCGAGAAGGGCCATGTGTGGGTGTCAGGTTTTTGTTCTAACCCAGCACAAAAACACCTTGATTCAACTAATCTAGGTCTTGATGGAAGTTCGTGTCAGTTTTATTTTGAGGCCTGTTGCGCCAGTTTATAGGATGTTCAGAGTACTGCAGAGGATTAAAACGGTGCTTATAATAATATAATATACGCCATTTAGCAGACGCTTTTATCCAAAGCGACTTACAGTAGTGAATGCATACATTTTCAGTATATGTGGCCCCAGTGGGGATTGAACCCACAACCTAAGCGTTGCCAACGCTGTGCTCTACCAACTGAGCCACAGGGAACCACAGGGAACTTGCTTGGCGCAAGCCTGGAATCAAAGTTGTCCCCTTGAGCAAGTTTTTAACCTGAACTGATTTGGCAACCCAGTACTACTTTATCGAAGTAGCAAAACCACTGAGCAGCCAGTTGTGAGACCGAAAACCCAGGCTTAAGCCCATAGTTCGCTCGCTAACCCATTAATCCTGCTTCGTGAGACAGGCTCCTGGAGTCACTGGGTGAATGTGTACATCAGCCTTGGTTTCATTTGTGTACAATTGTGCATTCGATTAACCCAGCAATTATCCACCTCATAGAGCAAACCACAGGAAGGGCCAATTTACATGATTTTGTTTAGTGATTTTGGTGAATTCTTGTTTAACTTGACAGGGGGGGGGGGGAAACAGTCGTGCTCAGTTCGAGTCTTGCACCCCCTGGAGTTTCTCCGATCATCCCTTGCACACTAGTCTGCAAATAGCTCATCAACCATGACAACTAATGTTCACACATTCCCTTCCTCGTTCTTATTTATTTAACCGTTTAGCATATCAAACAAGTGTTTTTCTCAGTTGAGTCGTTCATTTTATTCGTTCGATTGACCGAGCGGCTCCGCCTAAATCGCACTCAGCTTCTAACCAACATGTTTTTAAACATGATAACTTATTGCATTGTGCAAAAGTATTTAAATGACGCGATGTTGCAGGACATAACATTGTAAAACCAAAAGTAAACCCATTAGCTTCTGACTGCCGAAACTCGTGTTTTATGACTGAACAAATGGGCATTACGCTACTTAACGAAATGAACGATAATCACAACTCTTTCGGGGCTCGAGAATAACAACTATTTCGAGTTCTTCTAATCGGGTACATTATCTAGTTGCGTTTGCCATCAAAACGATGCATTGCAATGGTTTAGCACTCACGGGCCAAGTTAATCTATCACGCAAAAGAACGGCTATCTCCACTCCACTGAACGAACGAGACGCGTCTTAACGAATCGTTCGCGAACGGTAAAGCAAACCGGCTCTGAACGAGAATCAATCGTTCGCCGGTAAGGAGGTTCCTGTGCGCTCTGGGGAAGTGGTGATTACTGAATCAAGTGAACGAATCGTTCGCGAACGAGTCAGGAAAAAAACGAACTTCCCATCACTGACGAGGACGCAGCCGTTGTATTGTCAAAGAAAGCTCTGCTTTAATTGGTCGAGACCGCTCACGTGACAGAGGTCAGCAGTGAAGGAGTACACGAGTGCAGCGATAAAAACAAATTCAAACAGTTGTTATTCCATTTGACTTAATGAATGTATATTTATTTATGTAATTTACAGTACTTCGAACATAAATCGCACAGATTGATACATTTATTTATTTTTTACTTATCGTGGGCGTAGCTTTTTTTGGGCAAGTAGCAAAGCGATTCTCTCATTTCAGACTCAGTCAAAAATCGTGATAGCAAAACATAACACAACATACAATTTAAACACATTTCAAAAGAGGAGTTTCAAGCGGGGCGTTTATGTCAGTAATACATCGCTCTCCCAAATTACGAAAATGCTAGTTCAGGGAAGAAGTTAGAGATAGTCTCGTGATTCGGTGGGTTGTACCTTCCGTCTTTCCAGGGGCAGTTTAGCTCGCTTCTCGTGTGAGCATTTCACCTCACCGTCCATTCTCTTGTTTGAGCCTGTAAGTGTGAACTTGAGTTAAAGTAATGTAGGGTATTCTGTACATGTATTCTGCTACATGTGTGAAAATTGGGTCAAAGTCAATCCTTCCGCCTCAAACTAAACTGCCTCCCAACCTTGCCTGCACTAGCCCAGTTAACTTAGCTAGGACCACTGTGCTAGCTTCCACAATCGATGATCTCCCTGCTACTCAGTCCAACCTCAGAGCCGTGTATGATGAGCAAGAAGACATTAGAGTCAACAACATACTTAGTGCTTTTGACAAACGTGAATTCACCAGTAACTTGCATTGTGCCTGGAAATTAGTTAAACAGCTCTCCAGTAAGCGGTCCAACACTGTATTCATCCAAGGTGAAGATCGAATGGCCTCATGGAAGTCTCATTTTGAAAACCTTCTGAATTCGATAATAATACCAATGCTCAAGGTACAATTGACCCAATCTTTAAAACCAACTCTAATATTCCAACCGGCAAATTTTCTCAAGCCGAGGTCAATACGGCTATCGCGCAAATGAAACTTGGCAAGGCCCCTGGTATGGACAGCATCCCTATCGAAGTCTGGAGGCTTCCCAAACTGAAGAAGTGTCTTACACACTTCTGTAATACAACCTTGGAAGGAAATCGCCCGCCTGAATGGGGCATCTCCGGCATTGTGCCAGTTCCGAAAAAAGGTGACCTGACCATCCCAGACAACTATCGGGGAATCAGTCTAACCCAAACAGCTGCAAAAATCTATAACCGTCTTTTGCTGAATCGTATTCGTCCAGAGTTGGAAAAGGTCCTTCGCCCCAACCAAAATGGTTTTCGGCCTCTGAGATCTACCTCCTCACAAATCCTTGCTCTCAGACGAATAATTGAGGAAATTCGAAATCACCAAAAGAAGCTGCAATAATCTTCATTGACTTCCGCAAAGCATTCGATTCCATCAACAGACCCACAATGTTTAAAATTTTGAATGCTTACGGAATCCCGGAGGAGACTGTAAATGCCATCAAAATCATGTATGAGGATACAAGTGCAGTCGTTCTCACTCCGGAAGGCGAAACTGATTCATTTTTCATAACCACCGGTGTTCTCCAGGGTGATCCACTTGCCCCCTATCTATTCATCATAGTTTTGGACTACGCCCTGCGGATAGCAATAAATGACACTGACGGTCTAACTCTGACTCGCCGTAGAAGTAGTAGATATCCTGCTCAACACCTCTCTGACCTAGACTATGCTGATGACATTAGTCTGCTTGCTGACACCCTTCGAGATGCAGAATCTCTCCTCCACAAAGTCGAAACTTGTTGCAAGTCCATTGGTCTCTCCCTTAATGCAAAGAAAACTAAGTACATTCACCTCAATCCCTCCACCGCTGGCGACATCATAGCGCTTGATAGCAGTAAGATCGACAAAGTTGATGACTTCAAATACCTGGGCTCCTACACAAACTCGACCCACGATGTTGAATGTAGGAAGGCTCAAGCTTGGTCTGCTCTCCACTCACTGAGGAATGTTTGGCAATCTGCAATCCGCAAAAGCTCCAAAATGAACATCTTTAAAACATCCGTGGAGTCCATTCTCCTCTATGGGTGTGAGTCTTGGGCCCTCACCAGCAAGATCGCTAAGTCCATCGATGGTACCTACACACGGATGTTGCGTGCTGTCCAGAACAGTGGGTTTTCCGACAGAACCCACTGTTTTGCAGACGGGTCTGCGTGGGAGGGTGCCTCCTTGCGAGAACGTGTTTCTGGAGCGCGCTCTGATCCACGGGCGAGTTTGACTGACGAGGGCGCGCTGTGTTTTGAGCACAAGGTGAGTGGGCCGGTTTGTCCACGCCGAGTTTAGTTTGCTGTTTTACAACATAACCGAAGAGACTGGCGCCGACGTTTCACGCCGTTGTAAGGTTGGGATTACAATGGAAAATCAAGTAATTTGTATGAAAAAGAAAATCAATTGCGACTTAGCTAATGTTGGTTTTGTGGGCTTTGCTAGCGAGCTCGCGCTATCCTTAAAGTAGAAATGAGTTTAGCAAGAATTGGCTTGTTGGAAGATGTCTGGCAATATAGGCTCCTAGTTATACGTTGACCCTATACACTCCACGATAGCGTAATTATTACCAATAGTACGCGAATACATCTCTAAAATACGTTTTTCAAGTGAAAAATACCACAACTACAGCCCAAATAATCAGACCATGCATTCATTAATGTTTAAAACATTAAGCGAGCCGCGTAAACTAATTTTCAGATTGCGTCACATTGGAAAAAAATCTTACTTCCCGGATCTGTCCACTAGGGGGAGGTAGTGGTCCGTAGGTTTGGAGGTGTTGTTGCTTTATTGTGGAAAGCGCCTTTTTACACTGCGATAAACTTAATTCGTGGAGCGTGGTTTTGAGAGAAATTACTGTCGTTCAGCGAGCGGAGTTTAATTTCATTGGCTCAGTTTTTGTGCTGGACATGTATGTTTTGCCCGTAGCACTGGTGCTACAGAGTTTGATAGTTTTGTAGCACAGGCCAAAAACTTGTAGCACAAGTATAAAACGTCTCTAAAATCTCTAAAAACAACCAGTAGTGCAGTTCATGACTTAAACGGGTATATTACTGGCAAAAGACATGAATGTACCATTAAGGGTACACAAAATACAAACCGTAACAAGAAATGTTTTCAGACAAACATTTGTCTTTATTTGCCACATTCAATTCTCAGTTTAAATGTATCATAGTATCAAATAGCACTTCCCATCATCACATTCTTGCCAGGGATGCCTTCATATATGTCGCACTGTACAGCCCTGGCTAGGAAGGTTAAAACGTTTTCTATAATGAACTACCAATGATCTATGAAAACACATCTGTGCCATGGAGCAAGGATTAACCAATTTGCAAGACTTTCTGATTATTTGCACAGGACAAACATGCTTACTTCCACTCAACTCCCCTGCGCAGGTCTGCAGTTGGCCTGTTTATCCAGCATTTCCGTCCAGGGAGAGTAAGGGTTTTTCAAACAGAACAGCTTCTCTTCGTTATAAATTAGCCACGGGAAATCTTTCTTCCACTCGGGATTATACTTGTATACTTTTCTCTCGTTTCTCATTATTTGGCAGTGGTTCCACGTGGGCTCGTTTGGGTGTAGCTTTTTCGGCTTCTTTATCGTTACTTTTATTTAGGACAGGGGTACTCAACTTCAGAGGCCAAGAGGGCCACATTTAAACCACAACAGATGCAAAGGGCCACAACATATTATTAAGATATTTGTACAATTGTATTCACTGTATTTAATACTGATGTTTAATATATGCTGCATAGTCTTGCTAGTTTTAATGCATCCCAAAGCATCATGGAATATTACAAATTTGAGTAACAAAACAGTTATGTGGAAGTAGAATAGTCTTGCTATTCTTTTTTAATGCATCGCAAAGCATCATTGAATGTGGAAAAAAATATTCTCAATTTGAGTAAAGAAAAACCAGTTAGCCTATGTGGGTAAATAAACTTTGCAAGCCATGGTGGAAAATAACGTACTTATTCCTAGTGAGAAATCTGAGTCTGCATTCTTTTCACAAGTACTTTCAGATCTGATTGTTGCTCAGTTGTAGCTGCTTTTAACAACGCTGTGGAAGATGGATTGCTGGGCTTGAAACCCACCTAGCAACGTTTGTATTTTGTGTTTCCTGAGATCGCTGCCAGGTGGATAGACATCTTGGAACTCGGGGTGAAGCTGTTCGTGGTGGCGTTGTAGATTAGCTCGCTTTGACACAGCAATTGTTTTTTGACAGATGAGACACGTTGGTTTCCCATGTATCTCCGCAAAAGCAAATTCCATTTCCCACGCAGGGTTGAAAACCCTGTTTTCCCTCTAAGCACAATGCGAAAAAGGGTAAGAACTAAAATGATATGAGCCAGCAATAGGTTATTTTTTTTGTTTGTTTTCAAATAGTTTTTATTCTATTTTATTTTATCTGAGAACAGGTCTGTAGCGAACGGAAATTATTTGATTTCAAGTCGGCAGCAGCACGCCGTAATTAGAATGTTATGAGCCAGATAGGCCTACATGTAACTTTTTGTTTGTTTGCAAATAGTTTTTATTCTGTTTTATTTTATCTGAGAATATGTAGGCCTAAAGCTGAAGGAAATTCTTTGTGTTTACGTGTTGCCCCAACGAGCGTAGGCTAGCGTAATATTTATTTATTTATTTTTAAAATAGCGTTATGCACGTGAGTCTATTGAGGGGACTTATTTTATTTGGAATATAATGTATAAGCAAAAGTAGCCTACTTTTCAATAAAAAATATTATAAATCTACATGCCTTGATGATGCCTTTATATAGCTTGCCTATCAATTGTTTTTAAGATCAATAAACACAGATAATATTTGACCGGAATTTCTCCCATTTGTCCGGGACATTGAAATCTTCCAGGACACGTGGACCGGCACCAATTTTTTCTAACGGAAACCCTGGCACTGCCTAATTTTCACACGACTTTTGGGGGCTAATTATAATGATTATACATTAATAACCAGGCATGTTGGGGGCCACAAAATAAAGGTTCGCGGGCCGCCTGTTGAGTAAGCCTGATTTAGGACATGAAAATATCTCTTCATTTTGTAGTCTTCCGTTCTTCTATTGTCATCGTCTTATTCGTCTTGCCCGCTCGAATCGCAGAGGAAAATGGGCTTGTTCGTTAGGAATTGTGGGATTTGGTGTTGGATGTGTGGACTCTACGTAGACGGGGACCGCACGATAGACTACAACTACCAAGTAGAATAGCGAGGCACTTTAATTCACGTCACACAGAATCTAACTTCATAAGCAAGAGAAAAAAATTGGCTATTGCACCGGTGCTACGGCAGTAAAATTATTCATCGCACAGACAATTTTTTTCGTAGCACGTGCATATATGTCGCACTGTACAGCCCTGTCTTATATAGATATACATATCCTCATATGTTTGTGGCTACATCTTCAAGGCTTGGTGTTTGGGGCTACAGTTAATCGAGGCTTAACATTACACTAAAATACTGGTAGTGACCTGTCCCATGCACTTCCTGTATTCGGACACGAGGAGAGGAGACGGCCAACCTGTTCGTTCTACAGTGGCATGCTGTGCTAATTCATGTGAAATTAGAACAAACTGGTTTGAGTCAGTGCACGGAAGTTAAACCTGTGTAGTTGTATGTGGAAACAGTGAAGCACTGATTTGTAGTAACGTTCCCTTTAGTTGTGCAGCTTAACGTCACCACAGTTAACGTTAGTTCCCGGTTTCACTATCCGATTGACACGTAACGTTAAACTGCAGTTTGTTGGTTCTAATTTGTTTTTATAAAGTGATGTTATAACGCGATGGCTTACGAGAATGATTTGCGTTTGAACTTTTTTTTTGTACCGAAAAGTGCCCCAGACGGTGAATGGCTAATTGTAGCAAACGCGAAATTCGTTAACCACCTACATCTCGATGCAACACAATACAGAGAAGTAACGCCATGCAAGACGGAACAGTAATTAACTGTTTTACTACACGGTGTGTGTTTGACACACTATCGGTCAGAATGATTCTATCTTGTAATTACTGTAGTTGTTGAGTGAGCAGGAACGCCTCACCGGGCGTTTCGTTTGGGATGTGCCTCCTCTCCTGCCGTAGTTTAGTGGAATGACGCGTAAAAGCCACAACAACATGAACCGGCGTGATTGGCTTATTTTTTAAAACATGTACATTATGATGCATCATGGGATCTCCCCGAGATTATTAAATAATACAAAAGTGTATGTAATCGATGTATATGGATTACTGTTTTACGTTACAGTTTTTAATAGTATGTATTTGTCGGGGTTGTTTCGACATGGAGCACAAATCTTATTTCACTATCAGCGTACATTGTATTTCAGTCATCCACTCTCCCGACTCAAGCTACCATTCAGTATCTCTTCTCAGCCTTTTGGTTAAGATCAAGCGTCGTCGTCGTTGTGTGTCGTACGTGTTCAAGCACCGGTGAACAAAGATGGCAAAGTCCAAGAACCACACCTCTCACAACCAATCGCGCAAAGCTCACAGGAATGGGATCAAGAAACCAAGGTCCAACCGCTACGAGTCTTTGAAGGGCGTTGACCCTAAGTTCCTGAGGAACATGCGATTTGCCAAGAAGCACAACAAGACGGGGCTGAAGAAAGCCATGGCAGCAAAGAAGTTGGCGGCCAAATAGACTGTGATTGCATTGGCGATGTCACAGAACTATCGCAATGTTCCAACAAGTTGTGTACTTGAATAAAGCCATGGTGGGTTGTTAAAAAAAAAAAAAAAAAAAAAAATTGTTTCTATAAGTTTACCACTCCACGCATCGACCTGGTATTGCAGTATATCCAGGAACGGTGCACTTCCCTCTCGGGGGAAAAAATGCGGTAAAAAAAAAAAAGAAAAGAATATACAGCTTTGCACGTTGTGTTATATCTGTTAATTTTGTGTTCATTTCAGAACTGTAATAGTACTGGACAGTTTCGATTTGATTATTTTTGATGAATCGTTCAATTCGAGTCAGTGCCTCTAAATAAATCGAGGTTTTACCTTTTCTTTCTAAGATTGAGCTATCTGGCAACGTTCTGTATGCCTTACGCGTCTTATTACACACTCTTATTAAGTGTATTCATTTTCGGCGAGTATAGGGCATGATATCCAATTTAATTGTATGCCTATTTATAATTGTTATTGTTCCTGTTTAATTACATTTTTAGATGGTGACTGACTTATTAGGTTATGCATACGTTTTAACAGTTAATTTAATTTAAAAAAATAATAATCTGCAACTGTTATTTGTTCAAAATATTTTTTTACAAAGTGCGAAAGCGCACTTTTATTTAAACTTGTTTGTAATGTGTCTTTGAGTATATAGAGTTAACGCTGCGTCATCAACAGGCTTAGCAAGTACTAACCAAGCTGTACCGGGTACACGACCATTAAACGTTTGCTTGAGAAGGTATACTGTCACAAATTGTCTCAGCCTATTGCAATACTTATATGGCGATCATTGACAGTGGTTCTGTGGCTTACTGTAACCTGTACATTGATAATTTACAGACGCCATTTCTCTCGGTGCATAGAAGGTTGAAGCAGGCGGGGGGAGGGGAGGGCAACTAGCCCGACATTGGAAGAGCTGCTGGCGAGATAAACTCGAGTTGGAGGAACCAGTACGTACCATTACAGACTCGGTATGATTCTAGCAAGAGAATGATTAGTTCAAAATGATTAGTTGGTTCTTTTTCGCCCGTGATATTAGTAGGTAATAATGTTCTGAATGACAATATTGGATACTCCATACCAAGTATTGCATTAAAACTAAACGAATTATAAAAAACATAACTTGGAAAGTGCCTTGAACACGCACGAGAAGCTCGTCAGTGCACCCTCGTCGACAGTGCTCCTCAGTGTCCTGTTTGTGAGCTGGTTTGAAATTACATCGTCTTATGTCTCCAGAGTTGGTTCTGTGTGAACAAACAACGCCTCGCCAATAAATACTGTATTCATTCAAATGTTCCTCAATTCGTTCCCTGCTTATCACTTTCACCCCGTTCCTCTCATATTGACACGTCAGTTGTCAAAGACCGTTTGCTGGCTAACATTACATGTTTTTATTTTCTAATAGTTAACATTAGTTAGCACTGCACACGACCCATTTGAGCTATTTTTTCCCAGTGCTAAAATGTGAAGCGACCGCATTGGCTAACGTTAGCTGGCTAACACTGCCTCCCAATGTGACACAATGCGGAACTGTAACGCCATCTTGTTATAAGCAGACGAAAGTGTACTAGTGTAATACTGCTCTAGTACGTTGTGTATCTCTTTAACATCATGTCTGTCCGAATGATTCTGTCTTGTAAAATGCCCCAGGCGATGAATAATGGCAGCTAAATGTAGCAAACGCGAAATTGGCTAACAACCTACAACCCCATGCGACACAATACAGAGAAGTAACGCCATCCGGACAAAACAGTAAATAACTGTTTTACTACACAGTGTGTGTGTTTGACACAGTGTCGGTCATAATGGTTCTATCTTGTAATTACTGTGGAGTTGGTGAGTGAAACTCGATGAAGATCTTGTGCGAGAAGCAGGAGCGCCTCACCGCGCAGTTCGTGTGGTTTGAGCCTCTTCTCATGCCGTAGTTTTAACGTCTAAAAGTCATAAACTGGTGTGATTGGTGGAAATGGCTGTTCTGTACATCTGATGCATCGTGGGATCTCAGAGATGATAAAAAAGACAGAATATACATAATTGATGTTTATGAATGCGCTACTGTCCCATATTCAGCATTTAAACTATTTGTGGCGGTGTGATGAGGACCTCATCAGCGTAAGGCACGTTAGCTAGCTAGCTTCTTAGCTTCACAATCGCGGGTGACGTTAAGTCCGTTTTTTCACTAAAATAACATATAGAACGTGTTCGTATCGCACAACATGACATGGACTTGTTCATGAATATGTTACATTTTAATTAACAGTATTATGGCGTTTATACAGTTTGTTTAACCCACCTGAATGAATGAGAATAACGGACAAGGTTTTTGAGTTACCTTTGTGGAGCGGAAAAAATCACATAAAATGATGTGATTTTATCACGTGAAACGTAGGCTATTTCAGATTGATTTAAAATTAAAAATGTGGCTAGAAGCCAAGGTATGGCGAGTGCCATACCTTGCCATACCAAAACGACGCCCCTGGGTGGCTGAGGACCCTCCGGAAGCAGGGTGTGCGTGACGTTTTTTATTTTCGAGTGTTGCGTGGCGGCATCCTTGGTCCTCTGGGAAACCAGGGGGCCGGGGAAGTCGCATATAATGTGCATCAAATCCGGCCTTCGGCCGGAGGAGGATGGTATCCCGGTCCACGGCCTTCTGGATTTTAATCCATTAGGTCGTGGGCTCGGGTGTTCTTGAGTAGATCTAATAAACTGGCCCCTTAGGGGCCAAAAAAATAATAATCTGTTCTTATCAGTTTAATATCTGATACGTCCCCTATCTGGGGACCATATATTAAATTGATTTTTGGAACTGGGAGATGGAATAGGGGCTTGCTCCGTCCACTCCACGCATCGACCTGGTATTGCAGTATATCCAGGAACGGTGCACTTCCCTCCCGGGGGAAAAATGTGGTCTAAAAATAAAACATACGGTTTTGCACATGTATGCTACATCTGTTAGTTTTGTTAATTTTGGAACTGATATTAGTAGGTAATTATGCTCTGAATTGCAATATTTGATGCTTAATACCAAGTATTGCGTTAAAACGAAATAATTATAAAATCAAAACTTGGAAAGTGCCTTGAACATGTATGAGAAGCTTGTCAGTGCACCCTCGTCGACTATACTTGTTCAATGTTCTGTTCTTTGTGAGCCGGTTTGAAATTGTTTGTGTGAACAAACATGAATTAAAAAACTTAAGTCAAATCCCCCCCCAGTCTCCATTTGCTAAACTTGAATACATTAATTGCCAGGTCTTTCCTCATAACTTTTACCTTTCTTACCAGGAACACGTTTTTTCACAGTATAGGAGGAAGTGTATCTTTGTCTCTAACTCGCCTATCGTTAGGGCTGGGTATTATTTACAATCTTCTGGTTCCGGTTCTTTAGTTTTGATGCCAGATACTTGGAGGAATTAAAAAAGGAAAGCAGAGCAGCAGTCTGCTGATGAGCTGGGGATTTCTCACCTAGCTCTAGCGATGGCAGTGAATAAACGCATCCTTTCATGTGTCAAACAACGCATTAAAATGTGTTTCATTATACAGCAGTACGTGCCGGGCAAGGACAGGAGCTTGCGGTGCCCCAGGAACTGGCCCAGGAGCAGGGCCCGAAGCAGGACCACAGCCCCATCCGGAACCACAGCCCCATCCCGAACCACAGTGGTGCCTGAGACCATATCCGCGGTCAGGAGTGGCTGCGGTGCATGATGCCGAAGCCGGACCCGGAACCGGTGCTGTCTCCGCAGGATCAGTGGTGCTGGGGCCCAGAGCCCCGTGAGGGATGGAGGACCCCGGAGCTACAGCGCCAGTGGAGTATCATTAACACCGTTAAGCAGGTCCTGTGGGAGGCAAGGAACATCAGGGTCTTCCAAGAACTAACAGTGGACCTGTTCACTCTTCGGAGGAGGCTTCAAAACCTCCTCCAGGACGGCGTTTTGGTGGACTTTTTGAAGGATGAGAGAGGGGCAAGGAGGAAATGGGGGGTGAGCCACTGGAAAGAACTAATTATATAGCTCACCCCCCCCCTCCCAGAGGAGGTGCGCTCTGGGAACTCAAGCCCAAGCACAAACATTTGTTTAGTTTTTTTTTCTTTTTCTTGTTTTGTCCTGATTTAAGATTATATGTATTTCCAGTCCCGTCTGTTGTATAGTTTAGTCTGTTAAGTTCTTCCCCTGTCTTTGAAACCCTATTGTTCTAAAATATTGTCTTTTTTGTTTTTACCCCCTGTAAGATATTGAACTGTAGGCAGACGGGTAAATATCACAATTACAAAGGATCTGTGCGGCCAAATGGAGACAGTCATTGACATATGAATAGGTGATTGAGAGGAAGAGACAGAGGAACTCCTGAAACCAAGAATGACCAGTAGAATACATAGATAGGTGATCAACCGGCTACTCAGGTCAACCATTTAGACTTGATTAACAATACAATAGACTGGTTCCTGGCTAGGCCCTGGGAACT
This sequence comes from Aldrovandia affinis, assembly GCA_029706075.1. Taxonomy (NCBI): domain Eukaryota; kingdom Metazoa; phylum Chordata; class Actinopteri; order Notacanthiformes; family Halosauridae; genus Aldrovandia; species Aldrovandia affinis. The sequence goes on from JAINUG010000596.1 coordinate 42,202, forward strand.
GAATAAATCACACCCCTCTAGTAATGAGCAGACTGATTGATTTAGGGATGCCAGACACTGGTTTCCCTAAATCAATCACATTATCTCCAAATACACATTTCTGTTTCCCGCCTCAGAAGAACAAAGCCCAAAAAGAGTATTTAGAGTCATTCATTTGGGAGAAGGACATTCAGACGAACTCCGCTGAGTCCAGAGTGCTTGCTGGTATTCTTGTATTACCTGTCATTTACTTTGTTACTGTCGCTACCGGAATAAAACCTTTTCATCAAGATCAGAGTGCTGCCGTATATCTTACACCCCCCTCCAGTTGGTATGCCAACTTCTTCTGAAAAGTTTAAAAAAATTGTATGATCTTTTTCAAACCAATAAAAGAACATTCACCCAGAGCCGGACCAGGAACTGAAGCTGTGGCTGTGGCAGGGATTCTACCCCCTGCACTACCGCCTCCTGGCGCAGGGTAGCACCTGTGCGCAAAGGAGCTCCACCCGAATCCCCTTCAGCACAGGTGCTTCCCGACAGGTCAGATAGCGATTATAAAACGCAGTGCAGGTGGGTTCAATAAAAAATGTTAATTCAAAAAATCCCCTAGAGGAAAAGTCCTGTAAACAATATCCTTAACAAAAAAGTCCAAAGTAAAACCCTTCCTTCTTTCTTTGTCAGAACCAGCATCATTACATTACATTACAGGCATTTAGCAGACGCTGTTGTCCAGAGCGACGTACAGTTTACATTACTTTACAATCCATTTATACAGCTGGATATTAACTGAAGCAATTCAGGTTAAGTACCTTGCTCAAGGGTACAACAGCAGTGTCCCACCTGGGGATTGAACCTGCAACCTTAACGTTACAAGCCCAGTTCCCTAACCATTATACCACACTGCCTATTTGTCTTCACATTTGTTGTAACCTACTCACGTTTTATCACACTGGGCATGAACTGCTTTCTGAACTCTGAACTGTGTGAATTCTGTGTACCCTTTTTAAATGGTCTTCCTCGTGGTGTTATTCTGTACTGTAAGGTGTGGAATTCTAGCAGCAGTTCAGATGTCCTCTTATTTATAAGATGCATTTATCCCCATATCCACAAGAGGGCAGCAGAGCACTTCATGTTAGAAACAGTATTTCCTGTCAAAGTGCAGTGTGTGTTGAATAAGGGTTGTTATCTTTATTAATGAAAGAAAGAAGAATAAAACGAATTAAATGTTTTTACTTGAAATAAACTTGTGACTATAATCGTCAATGTACAGTGTGTGGACAATGGGTAATGTGAATATGCACACAAACACACACACACATCACACACGCACACAGTGGAACTCCAAGGGTACTGTGATGTCATTGTTATAGTCAGAGATGGGCAAAGATACATCAAAATGTATCTTGTTACAAAATACAAAATACCCCTCAAATAAATGTATCAGATAAAATACAAAATACTGGTGCCAGAAAATGTATCAGATAAAATACAGGAAAAAAAACTTGTCTCCAATTGGCTATCGTAGGCCAACATATGAATAGGTGGTGCCTTTCTCTATAAATATGAGCAAAAAGCCAAAATCACATAGGCTATCGCCGTGTGTCAAGTGTTAGAGGCACAATCACATCTTTAGTATCTCCTAATTAGTTTGCCCACATTACTCCCCCATTTTGGTTGTTTGGGCTATTGACAACCAATTTCCTATCTTTGATGCTATTTGTATATAAAAGAAAAATACTGAAAATAGTACAGTACAAACTTACAAACAAATCAGCATGAATTGTACATGCTAGCTAGTGTTTCTGGAGTCACAAAGTGGCGTTTTGAGAAATCGTATTTTCCAACTTTTCACGTCACGTCACGTTTTCTCAAAACGCCACTTAGAATACTGTGAATAGGCTAGTGTGAAAACAAGCGCCGAATTCTCAATAGCTGCCTGCGACCAGATACATGCATGCATCCACATGTGCATGCATTCACTGCCTTGTCCAACCGACAGAGAGCGGGTCTAAAAATCACTGTGTGAGTGTGTCTAAGTGTACTGTTGTTCTTTTTTTATGTTCTTTGAATCATGGATAAAGTATTTTGAGTATTTTGAAAAGACAAAATTACTCCACCCTAAAGTATCTTGTTACAAATTACATTTGAATTTTTTCAGCCCTGTCAAATACAAATTACAAAATACTCAAAAGTAATTGAAATACGTATTTCAAATACAAGTAACAGAAATACTGCCCATCTCTGGTTATAGTGAACATGCCCTCAGGGCCATATTATATTTTGATGTTTACATTCTTTTTTTTACAATATTAAAAACAAATCAGTTCTTTAAATTCATCAGCAATTCAGTAATATGTTTATTTAAAATGTCCTGATAACATGAATGAAACACACATACAGGACGAGACTTTAGTGAATTCAGTTCTCTGAACATATTCAACTGTACAGCCTGCACTAGTCAACTCAAAAAGTTGTTTATAATTTGTCATTCTTGTAATTTATAATTTAACATTTGAAGCGCATTCATGATACATGTTTGGAATTCAAATTAATTTGCTCCATTTCAGATCAAATTGTCTAAGGCAATTATTTAAAACTCCATATTTATAGATGGACAGAAGTACTCATTATTACAGTGGATTAAAAATGTACTGATTTTAATCTGGATTTTGGCAGACTGATCAAATTTTCCAACCTCCTATTTCCCACCTTTTCCAGCTAAATGCCCTTTTAGTTTGAATTCAGCTGAAGTCTCTCATTTCTATCAGTCCAGATCATTCAGTTTCACAGTAGATTTATAACCCTCTATAAAGATCGACCTATTAGAGAGGGACTACTTCCAGTATTATCCTCCTCTTCTTAGTCACTGAAAAGCGCTTTACATTTCACACTTTAATTTATCTATTATTCTGTTTCTCATTTGTATATTTTGTTTTGTGTCCTTTCTATCTCATTTGAGTGTCTCGCTCTCTCTCTGATTACTGCTGATCTTCCCTCTCCCCCATCCTAGATCACACAGTTTTACAGAACAGTTATCATAATAAAGCACAAACCCAGGATAGAGGGGCTGAGTGAATGTGGTCTGGACTCTGTGGAGGAGGGTCATTGTGTCAGAGATGCTGTAGAAGGACAGACCTCCTGCCCCGTGATCCAGATACACTCCTATTCTGGAGGAGGAGGGGAGAGAGAGTTCAGTGACCTCTTTATTGTGCATGAAATAGCACCTGGAAGGAGAGCAGTCCAATCTCCAGGACTTGTCATTATATCCCAGACGGCAGTCATCACCCGCTCCTTTCCTGCTGATCTCTTTATATGAGACTGCTATAGAAACCCCCCTCCCCCCACTCCACTCAGCCTCCCAGTAACAGTGTCTAGACAGACCCTCTCTGCACAGCACTTGGGTCCAGCTGTCGAATCTCTCTGGGTGATCAGGATATGACTGGATCCGTCCCACGCGTGCCACCTCTCTGTTCCCCTCAGACAGACGGAGGTGTCTATTCGCTGTGTTGGGGTCCAGTGTGAGCTGACAGGAATCTGATGGAGGAGGAGAGAAGAGAGCTCAGTAATCATAATCATTACATCACTTACATATTGTACACACATTTAAATTAAATAATTCCTTTCATTCACACGTTCAGGTTTTATTTTTGTTGCACTTTTTCTAACATATAATTCTTAGTCATTTCTTCACACAGTGAGTTACTGCAGGTTATGTATGATGGTATTTGTATTTGATCCATGTGATTAATGCCAGAATCACTGCAGCTGAATTAACAAGGATCTGATGGAGGAGATGTATGAGATCCCTAAAGTGAGTCAGTTATAAATATATAAAATACTTTAAATCATCTTTTTATTCACATTTTCATCTTATTCTCATGTTGCCTTATTGTTTTAATTTAGTTTTAATTACAAACTCACATTGTAAGATGTCCTCTCTGATCCTGGGCTCTAGAATATGGACTTTGTTCACTGTAGAGAGAGATCACAAGAAAGATGAGCCCCTAAAGATGAACTTTTATCGCATTTCCTGGAGAAAAGGGCAGATATTTCAATTAATAAAATGCACATAAATGCAAATTGAGCTTATCCAGTGTGAGGAATATATTTTGGTGAGTGTTGGAGGCTCAGTAGTTTTGGCAGTTTACTTTTAAACAGCAGTGACAGTTGGAACTGAAAGTTTGAAACCAACATTTTGCTAATTTCCCCGGTTACCATGACGGGCAAATAGAGCAAGAGATGCAATGAACAGACCAGAAAGCAACATGCCCTCACTGCTCTCAAAAACAACCCAGAGGGTCTGTACCAGAGGGAAATTTGCCCTGCCACTGAATCCATTAAAAGCTTCATAGAGAGGATACAAAATAAGGAGGCATAGATTAAATACAGTACACTTATGAGAATTTGGTCAAATAAAAATTAAAAAACATTTGCCAGTATTATCAAGCTTATTGTGTTGTACGGAAGTGAGGAATGAGGTTCACTCAGTCAACAAGACTACACTAAATGGGGCAAAGCTTCAGTTGAAACCCTGCATGCAGAATAATACTGAAACATCCTGCCAGTGCTGAGGAATATCCCTTATCACATAATGATGAAATTCCTAAATGTTAAAGAGCCTACATGATATAAAATAAAAACAATTTTTGCTGCAATCACCTGTTTGAGAGATCTTGACGAATTCCCCCTTGCAGATGTCCTCCAGTTGCTCTTTCAGTTCAGAGACATGTTTGCTCACAGCCTCAAAAGAGACGTGTGGATTTACAGTGATTCTGGGTAAGTCTCCAGGTCCAGGAGGGGCACAGACAGACTGACAGCTCTACAGAGAGAGACAGACAGAGAACCAAACAGTCTCAATACACATTTCTGTGGAGATGCCAGGAGAAAATGAGGAACACGCCTCACCATGTATGTACAATGTACGTACATAGTGCAGATTGTGAGAGAGCCAGTGATGTTACCTGGAGGAAATGGATGTCATCCTCTGTGTGTGAAAACTGCTCCAGCTCAGCCTCTCTCCTCCTCAGCTCAGCAATCTCCTGCTCCAGCCGCTCCAGGAGTTTTTCAGCCCGACTCACTTCAGCCTTCTCTTGATCTCTGATCAGCTCTTTCACCTCAGAGCGCATTCTCTCAATGGAGCGGATCAGCTCAGTAAAGATCCTCTCGCTGTCCTCCACTGCTGCCCATGCAGATCGCTGTCAGGAGACACAGAGAGAGGAGGGCTGTACATTTTAACTAGGCCTTTCACTCTGCTCTTACTGGGATCCCAGATAGCCTGTTCCCCACAGTATGGCTCAGTGGAATTGACTGGAGGAGAGCCCTGACTGAGCCCTGAAAAGGCTATTCCAGCAGCCAGCTGTTGTGTTCTCCTGTGGTCAGTACCCACCGTGAGTGAATCCACAGCCTGTCTCAGATCCTGCAGCTCCTTCTCTCTCTCCTGGATTCTCTGCTGGGAGTTCCTCTGTGTCTCCACCAGCTGCTTCTGTGGACAGATTGTTTTTCCTTGTTAAATTATTGTGCCAGTGGAGGATCATTAACAGCGTCAAGCAGGTCATGTGGGAGACAAGGAACATCAAGGTCTTCCAAAAACAAACAGTGGACCTGGTCACTCCGGAGGATGATTCAAAACCTGCTCCAGGACGGTGTTTTGGTGGACTTTTTGAAGGACAAGAGAGGGGCGAGGAGTAAATGGGGGGTGAGCCCTGGGCAGCCAACCCCTGAGCAGGAACTCCTTTTTTTTTTCAGGTTTTAAAAATTTTGAGTTTACTTTTTTCCTGATTTAAGCTTATATGTATCTCCAGTTCTGTCCTTTTGACATATGGTCTAAATGTGTTATGTTGTGCCCCTTCCTTTGTAAAATGTATGATGTATGTTTGAATCCATTGTTAACCGAATACCTTTTTGTTTTTCTTTAGTTGAAATGCCAACTTTTAAATGAAATGAATTGTACATTTGAAAATGAAAAAAACAGCAATAAAAGAACATTGTTAAATTATCTAGCAATACATTAACATTTGTTAAATAATACTATTGTTTTATTCAAAATGACACTATAATTAACCATGAAACTGTATCACACACTGCACATCAGTGTGTAGAAGTGTTGTGGTCTTATAGGTGAAGCTTGTAAACTGAGTGAAGTAGCTGTTCCAGCCGTGTTGATTCTCATTCAGGGAGTGAATAGGGGTGAGGGGGGTGAACAGAGCGGTCACAGAGAACTGGCTTGTGTTCACCTGCTCTTTTTGCTTTGTCACTGAACTTAAGACCTAAAAACTTAACTTCCTTTTTCAATTTATTTCCAAATGTATAAAATACTACCAAATAAAATCAGTGAAGCACAGTACATAAGTATACATATTGAAGCAATAAACCAAGATTATCACTATCACCACTGTAAAAAGTGTAAGTGTTATGTATAGGAGACCTGCCAATACAGATTTCCAGTTCTTACCTGTTTCTCAGTCCTTCCTGCTGCAGCTGAGACTGTATCGTGGCCTCTGTGTTCATCCATCGCACACTGATAACAGATACACTGCTGATCGGTACGACAGTAAACCTCCAGCAGTTTGTTATGATGCGAGCAGATCTTCTCCTGCAGGTGTCCAGTGGCTGGGGTCAGTTTGTGCTTCTTAAAAGCAGGAAATTCATAGTGAGGCTGGAGGTGAGTTTCACAGAAAGAGGCCACACACACCAGACAGGACTTGACGGCTTTGTGCTTTCTCCCAGTGCAGAAATCACACGCCACATCTCCAGGTCCAGCGTAAGAATGAGCAGGAGGAGCAGCTTGAAGTCCTGTCTTCTTCAGTTTCTCCACCACTTCAGCCAGCATGGTGTTTCTTCTTAAAACAGGCCTTGGGGTAAAGGTCTCTCTGCACTGGGGACAGCTGTAGACACCAATATGATCATTCTGATCCCAGCAGCCCTTAATACAGCCCATACAGTAACTGTGTCCACAGGTAATAGCCACCGGATCCTTCAGTAGGTCCAGACAGATTGGACAACTGAACTGGTCCTGATCCAGTAGATCTGCAGCTTGAGCCATTTTACTGCACACAGTGACACTGACACTGAGAGTTACGTTTCGTTTCTCTGTAACTGCGTGAGAGAGAGAGAGACGGAGTGACTTCCTGGTTCTACCCACAGCAGCAGGAGGTGTGGTGTTGGGCTGAGGCCAAGCTGAGCAGAGCAGGGAGTATAGAGAGAGAACAGACTCTCTCCCGCACATAAAACACACTCTCTCTGCTGTGCTGCTGGTCACTGCTTTCAGTCTTGATCAACTAACCCTTACACTGAGACACTGTGTCTTAATAGGTGAGTGGATGTATGTGTGTGTGTATGTGTATATGGTGTGCGTAAATGCACGTGTTTGTGTTTGTGTATACATTTTACTGTAGGTTCGCAGCATAAATTACCATGGTGATGCAACCCGGTTAAAAGTGAGCCACGGTCGTGAGACCAAAAAGCTCAGGGTTAAACCCAAAGTTAGCTCGCTAACCCACTAATCCTGTTTCGTGAGACAGGACCCAGGAGGTGGCATTCAGATCTTCCGTGCGGAAATAAACAATATTTATTATTTATGAAACAAGATGCTACACCTTGTATAATCAATATATTCTAAGAGTTTATGGTGTTGCGTAAGTTTCAACATAGTCAAAGTTGTACATGTAATATTAATTTGGGGATTAATAAGGTAATTTCTATTATACTCCACCATGAGCACACGAGAGAAATGAAACCCTGTCATAGGGATGTTTGTGCTCTCACCAATCTGAGTGATTCAGATGTGAGTTACACTTAGAGCATTTATATTCAGGGCACCACTGAGATGTGTTCCAGTGCTCTATAAGGACACGAGCCAGATGGGACTCAAACCCACAAAATCACATAAAATGATCTTATGTAAAATATTTATGCAGGGTGTTGGGACAGGTGGCTGGAAGGGGGATTGTATTTTCTGTTACTGAACACACTTTGTTGTACGTCGCTCTGGATAAGAGCGTCTGCCAAATGCCTATAATGTAATGTAATGTAATGTAATGTAATACATGTAAGCATCCATATAACGTAAATATGTGTGGATTGGTTTTGAATTAAATTAAGATCAACTGGATTCTGAGCAAACAAAGTTGGCTCCCACGCTGACAATCTCACTGGACCACAGTTGGGTGATTGCATACGTCAGAAATGTTTAATTTGGGAAAAGAATTCATGTTCATGCTGAAATTCCATCTAATATTTCACCAATGATGCAGGACCAATGGCCTAAAGAATAAGACAGAACTGTAAGCCAAACATAATGAGTAAACTTCAATCATTTAGGTTAGTCTCCCTTTAGCTCGTGAGTGTTTGTGATGCTCAAGGCACCCGATAGGTTTCCCGTCCTGTGGCCCTGACTCCTGTGTCATCTTTAAAGAAGTGCATAAGAAGAGGACCGACATAAAGTGGAAACCCAGTTGCTAGCTAGCTAATTCTAGCAGTATAGCACCAAAGTAGTGGTGTACTACCTCCAGAGCTGGGGGATGAGGGTTTGAGTCATATCTGGGTCAAGAAATTATGCTTTAGCTTCACACTCGAGCACTAATTAAAACAAACTTTAAACAGGAATATATTAAACAGGAATATAAAAAATCATTGTAGGAATTTTTTGTTTTGGAACAGAAAACTTCTGTCGTCGCCTTATGTATCTCAGGAATCTACAGACAATTAATATAAAATATATATAAAATATATGTTCGTACAACATCGAAATGCAAAAAGTTTCCCAGAATTTGTATTTTCACCAAAACCAAAATGCATGCCATATGAACTGCTCACATTTTAAATGACTGTAATCTTCACAATTTATAAGAATCTCTATGTTCTGTTCATGTGGTCTTGTTACTCATGTGAATACTATAATATACACCTGCCTCCCCATTAGAACTGCCCGAGTTGATTGCTTGTCAATGCGAAGCAGGTATTCCACATGAAACTGTGAGAGGGAGGCGCGTTCTGGTCCACCAGAGAGCCCAAGCACCAAATTCCTTTTCAATCCACTTTTAAAAGTTACGTTTATTTTCTCTGTGCTCTATTGGATTTAAAATCCAATCCAATCTTCTTGCTTGTTTTCCTTTTAATTAAAATTTTCCCTAAAGACCCCACCTGTACCACCTGTACCATTGGTTATGACTGTCACGCTGTCCTTGTGGTAAATATATTGTTGCCCTCCTGTGTATTTTGATGGTCTTTTGAAGATGCAAAATTCTGAAAATAAAATGTTTTTAAAGGTAATGACAATTTAAAACCAATGAAAGACAAACATGTTAAACTATGGGGGACAGAATGTGGAGACGTTTGTAAAATTATTTTGGAAGTGTATTTAGTGTAATATTGTATTTAGAATTACAATACAGTTTGAGTGAAAGCAAGAGTTCACAGATTTGCAGAAATACTTTAGTGATTTGATACTTTTGCTTTTGAACTTTGTGTCTATAGGTTAATTTAATGTGTATAAATGCCCACTGGTGTTTTGATAGACAGCACACGTGCAAGTAGTTTTTATATCTGAAATAATAGGGACATTAAATTAAAAAGGAATATATTACAATGACAACGAACAGAAAACAGAACAACTATGAAGGAATTTGTTGGTGTATTGGGCCCGCCTCGTCATGCAGACGCAGCTCTGCCACCGCCCCTGGCCTGCCTGCATTCGCGCAGTCTTGGCCTCCATTACGGCTCTGGATGGAGCTCATCGCACTGCTGTGGTGCTGTTTAAGGTAAAGGGTGACCTCCATTACGGCTCTGGATGGAGCTCATCGCACTGCTGCTGGTGCTGTTTACGGTAAGGGGTGACCTCCATTATGGCTCTGGGCCTGCTCATCACACTGCTGGTGGTGCTGCTTAAGTTGAGGAATGGAAACTGGTATATACACATTAACACACACTCAAACACCCACACACACACTCATAAATACACTCACGCACACACGAACAAACACCCAAAAATGCATATTCACACTCACACTCACACACCTACATGTTAGCCTGATCTTGGTAGGGATCAGCCCCAACATACCTCCTCAAGATCTTCAAACCCTACACACCTGCCAGACCACTCCGTTCTGCTACCTCAGGACGCCTAGCACCTCCCCACCTCCGCACCTGCGCTTCCCGGTCCCGGTCACGTCTCCTGTCGGTTCTGGCTCCACGATGGTGGAATGACCTTCCTGTGGAAGTCAGAACAGCTGAGACCCTGGCCACCTTCAAGCGACGACTGAAGACTCACCTCTTCAGGGTGCACCTCTCCCCGTAGTCCAGTTTTTGTTAACTTAGGGACGTAGTTGCTTAGTATTACACATCTACTTGTTTATGTATTGTATTAGGCTTAGGCATTATTTTCCGCACTGATTGCTTTATTGCTACCTTTGAATTGTGGCTACAGATTTACCTACAGGGTCCTAGTTTAACTATGTGGTTGCTCCTAGCACCTAGGAACTGTACTTCCCGCTAGGGTGGCTTTCAGCTAAACTGTTCTTGACTGCGGTTAACACTTTGTTGTACGTCGCTCTGGATAAGAGCGTCTGCCAAATGCCTTTAATGTAATGTAATGTTTCTGTCTGGGTGTTAAGTACCCTTTTTCAGATGCAAGATCTCCCCCGAGACTTAGGTGCCGAGAGCCATTTGGAAAGCAACCCTGGGTGAATAGAAATGATTTTCTGGTTTTTATGTGCATTATATGTCAAAAAAGCCATTCTGAAACAGTATAAAAACTAACGTGTTTTGACTGGGTCTGTTTCGATCATGGCGTGTCCGTTCTTAGACAATCTCGTAGATGAGGGGGGACAAATAATTAGAAGAGCTTTTAGAGCGGAGAGGGTGTTCCTAGAGAGTTGATCCACTCAGTTTCTCAGAAGAGCACCTGTATGAACGCTATAGATTTTCCCGGCAGGGAATAATCTGTATTTGCGATTTGCTCGAGGCCGAAGTTGCAAACAACACGCATCGCAGCCAGTCGATTAGTGTAGTGCAAATGGTGTGCATTGGGTTGCGTTTTTTGGCAAGTGGCACCTTTCTGTACACTGTAGGGGATGCCGAGAACCTCAGCAAAGCCACTGTGTGCCGCGCTGTGTGTAAAGTGTGCCTTGCCCTGAAAATACTTCTAAATGTCATTCATTACATTTCCTGGCCACCAAGGGGTACTGCACATCAAGCAAGTTTTTTACAGAATTGCAGGTAATCTATTTAATAGTTTGTATTTATTTATAGGGCTTTCATGTCTGGGAAGTAGAAATGACACATTTTTCATATTAATGTTTTTCATATTAGGGTTCCCAAACGTTATTGGTGCTGTGGACTGCACCCATGTCCACATAAATTCAGCCCCAGGACCTCTCGAGGGAGATTATATCAATCGGAAATATTTCCACAGCATTAATGTACAGGTAGACAAATGGGTTCAGGCTACCATACACACACTGTCAGCATAACCAAATAGCCTACGCAGAAGACCGATAACTTTTTGCACTGTTAATTGTACCACAGCTATCTGTCTCCATGGTAATAATTTCACAATTTCTATAGATGATCTGCAACTCTGATTGCGTCCTGACCAATATAGTGGCCAAATGGCCTGGCTCGGCCCATGACTCACACATCTTTATCAACGTCCACAGATGCCCAGAGGCTTGCACAAGGTAGGCTTCAGGTTTAACTGAAATCCACCTTTTGTAGGCTACAGAAGCTACTTTCATAATGAATATGATATTTAAAAAATATATATAAAAGACGTGGCCAAACTGAGGAGGGAGAGAGATCCCCCACTGGAACCCATGGAAGAGATGCCGCCGCCAATCCCATGCATTTGGACCACATAAATGGCGTGATCTAATTGCGATTAATCACTTCCAATAAGTTATTTCTTATCTTCCACTTTTTGTTTTGTTAAGGGGAGGTACCACAGGTGAATAGAAAAAAAATCCTTTCCTCCTATCAGAATGAAATTTGACTAGTTGAATATACACACAAATACAAGATATTTTTGTATTATGACTGAATTTCTTTTGATTAAAATATGCAAATGAGGTACTCATTAAATATGCGATAATTTGCATGTTACTGCAAAAATGTTTTCGACTCAGTGAAAGAAGTTAATTTTTTTGTTTTAATGTGATAAATAAATCAATGGTTGGTAATTGTCAGAGCCATTTGTCAGAATATTGTTTTTTAAATTAGTTATAAAAACCCCCCACTATTTTATTAAATTGAGGAGATGCAAAGCACATACTGTAGCACTGATTGCGCAATAGTACTAATTTACGCATTTATGCGCTCGGCAATCGATTCCCAGGCTGCGTCTCTCGCTTTGTTAATGATGGTGGTGTTGCCTTTTTTAGTGATGACCAGGGTTGGGTTGTAACGGAATACATGTAACGGCGTTACGTAATCAGAATACAAAAATCAAGTAACTGTATTCAGCTCGCGTTACATTTGAAAAACGAGTAATCTGAATACAGTTACTTTAATAAACCTGAAGTGAATACATTTTGGATTACTTCTTGGAATTCTTGGTGGAAAGTTTCTTACAAACATTAATGATCTGATATTCATTACTAAAGCTACAGCATGAAATTATCACGCCTTCATGATTATCATCACACAGCTCACGAAAACTACAGCCGCTGCACAGAACCAAAAAACTGCGTTAAAAAAAATGCGTTTTAAAAAAAAGCGCGCGCCCACGCTCAGACAAACATTGATAGGGACAAGATGGAAGAAAAGTCAGCTTTTAGTTTGTGGCGTTATCGACACAATTTCCAGTTTAAAGAAGAACATGGGAAAAATCTGTCGGTCCAGTGTACCTTGTGTCTGGTATATAAAGATACTGTCGGCATCAAAGGACTCGACTTCGAATCTTAAAAAGCACTTGGAGTAAGTCGACGTTAGCTAACCTTCAGTTTAATGAACACAGTTCTGCAGTAATTTGCTGTTACCTGACCTTAGCCTACGGTTTGAGGCATCGCATTAACTGCTCTGCTAATTTTATACTGCTTTCTTTATTGTTGAAACGATGACATTTTATTTTATTCTTTTTATTTTTCCCAATTTTCTCCCAATTTGGTAGACAATTGTACTCTACTATACGTCAATTACGTTATGCACTGCCGAGCATTCGCCGCTACACAGCCCGCCAACACTGGCACTTTTCTAAGCCATATCCCTTACAAGTCGCTGTTATTCCAGTGCCAAAAAAGTTTCAAAAGTTATTACATTGTTTTAGATGCTGTGTTTGAGTTATGCTCATGATGAGCCATCAAAACAGTAAAAGAACTTGCCTTTCAATATCCCTTTGCTTTTTATTATGATTAATTTTGAATCTGTCCATTCTAATTCCATAACATGTTAATGACGACGATTACAACAAAAATGCAGATACAATGTTGCATATATTTAGCTAAATTGACATCTCAAATTTATTAGTATTTATTATTAAATGAACAGAAGCTGACCTGACCTCAACACAGTGGAAAGTTGAACATGACATACTTTTTCAAAGTGTAATGCCTAATAACTATTTAAATGTATTACTAATCAAATAAAAAAGTGAACATGGCGTGTGCAAAAGTTTGAGCACCCTTTTAGTACTAAGTAGCACCACTTTTGGCTATATAACAGCTTCCCAATGTCTCCTGTACCCCAAAACATACCCATCTGTGATGGAAAAAGTAAGTAATCCAAAAGTATTCTAAAAGTAATCTGATTACGTTACTTTTTTGAGACATGTAACTGTATTCGTATCGGATTACTTTCAGAGCCGTGTAATCAGTAATCAGGCACTAATTACATTTACAAAGTAACCCTCCCAACCCTGGTGATGACTGTCTTGTAGTCTTCATAGTATTCCATGATTAGTTGCTGCTCCCCCGCGGTAAACGACACTGCACGTTTTTTTGCCATTTCTGTCTAATCTAATGTTTCAATCGACATTCACTTACTCGGGCTGTTTAAATAGCTCATGAACGCGCACGTAAGCGATTGCCCAAACCTGGCTTTCATCAGGCTTGGATTAGCTTGACCTCTTGAACCGCAATCTAGTTTCGTGAAACGGAATTGATCTACAGTTCGTAAACCCGCTAACTCAAGTAGCCTAAGGTTTATTTTAGTAAATATCTAAAATGTACTAATGCATGCATGGGAGGATCTTCAAGCTCATTTGCGTTCGCCATAATTATATCTTCGGGACTTTCGACTGCCGCGCGACCGCGCCTAGCCTTGCGCGCGCATGTATAATTCCGGAGCCCCATCACTGCATAATTAAGACCCCGTAGCACCGGCGAGAAAACATCTCTGGCGCCGTTTAACAGCTTGTCAGCGAATCAACATAAACATCATAAGCAGCTGTTGAAAGGCGTTGTCCAGTTAGAGTAGTTTTTTTTTTTCCAACAGTGGCCGCTACTTCATGTAAACACGTTACACACCTGATCCGCTTGTCCAAAATTGAGGCCGCTATTCACATCAGGACAGCAACACCTGTGCAGTTGGCAGCGGGTGATGAATTAACCTAACTTCGTTTTGGCGCAATAAATAAAAAAATCATTACAGAAATTATTTAGAGCAACTGCAACTTACTTAGAACTGAAGCGAGCTCGTTGTCTTATGGTGATAGTTGCGTGATTTAGATTTTGGAAAGTGAAAGATTTAAATGTCTTACAATTCTGAATTCAGAAGTGTCCCGCGTGCACATCCCTTATATGGGCAAAGCAAGATTTACAGGTGTTCAAATCCAATTTTCCTCGTGCAAGTTCCGGAAGGAAAATAACGCATATTTGACCTGCAAAACGGATGAGAACAGTCCAGCCGAATGAGCGAGGACTTCATGGATTTCGATTGGAAGTTCAAAGTGCACTAAAACAGATCTGTGTTTATTTGTCCACCTGCACCTACTATTCTTTGGTGAAAAAAATAATAATAATTACGTGAGATGCATAATTATTATCTGTTTTACTAGTGGTTACATGCGGATTGAATGTTTCGGTTTTGGGCGACATTAAATTGCATTTGAAGAATGAACTGCAGTGTCCGATATCGTGTGGGTTTTTTTGTGGGACGCATAGTTTACCCGGAATCAGAACAGTACTCTCGCTCTTTAAGATGGCTGTACATTGACACGGAGCTTATAAAAGTGTCGTAGCCTATCATATGTAATTCATATCTTTCAAAGCATAAACATACATTCCGTATTTGAGAACATTTCCCCACTTCCATAGTATTTTATACTAAATTGTTAATATTTTTCTCCCAAATAATCGCCGGTCTCATAACATAACTAAATACATTGCTATTAATCAAGTTGATTGGCACCTCCATTTTATTATTTCTGCGAATGACAAATATAGGCTATGTCTTTAATATTATCGAAATTCCTGTTACTGCAGCTGTTTATTGTGTTAACGTGAGAAAATAGCTTTTCATGCCCATTTCAGTTTAAAACAGCTCACATTTAAAGAGGTATTCCATCTATAAATATGCTATTTGACACAGTAACATTCGCTTACGGCCATACCACCCTGAACACGCCCTATCTCGTCTGATCTCGGAAGCTAAGCAGGGTCGGGCCTGGTTAGTACTTGGATTGGAGACCGCCTGGGAATACCAGGTGCTGTAAGCTTTTACAAATCTGTGTTACAGGGGGCGCTATTTCACAATATAAGGATAATTACAATTTCATTCAGTTTTCAGGCAACTTTTAGCAAGGTGGGCCAAATATTTATTTTCTTCTTAGCGGGGGGGAGGAGGGAGAAATGGGAATAAAGTTTAAAAAAATAATAATAATTACTACCCTTTTCCTTCCTTACAGGCATGGTACACAGATGCCTGCAATGATCTTTGTATTACTGCACTGATCTCTTGCGCAAACTATTGTTCCTACCATGTATTTATGCACATCTTGTAAGTCGCTCTGGATAAGAGCGCCTGCGAAATGCTTAAAATGTAAAAATGTAAATGTAAGTACAGGAGGTTCCCTGGAAATACTGGAGCGTCCACAGATATGGCATGAGTGTTGTTCCGTGTGTACAGTACAGGGGGATCAGCCTTTCTAACATGAAACTGAAGCTCCAACCAAACAACTGCAACTACAGTCCAGACAGGGTCAGTATAGCAGAAGAAAAAAACATACAGTTAATCCGTTTGCCCACTTTGGTCATAAATGAAATAGCTAAAAAGGAAAGCATCTAATTTCAGGCTTTATTCATTATTTATCTTGACATATTGAAACAGTAGTATGCAAAAAAGTGGAAACACTTGAGGAAATGAGGGACACACAGTATACTGAAAGCAGGTGTTTTTCCTGAATTAATTAAGCAATTAGCATCCCAGTGTGCTCAGGGTTGTGTACAATAATGCTGGGCACATTTGCCTATAATTATGGCCAGCATGGCTAGAACAGTGTTTCTCGACCATGGTCCTGGGGGGCCCCCTGTGTATGCTGGTTTACATTCCAACCATAATTGTGACGATTGGCTGTCCACTCCAGGGGTAGGGGGAAGGGAGAGCCGGCACAAGCTCGCTGAGGAGCGGGAGGGCGTCCTAGACAGCAGCTGGGCGAGTTCTGTCTCGGAGGAGGCGCATCATTGCCGGCGCAAACCCCCCGACAGGTTTACAAAACTGTCCCGCACCCACCTCCACCCTGCCCCATAGCTACCGGCCACTTCTACTGCCCCATCCAGGGACCCTCTGCCTCCGGACTCAGGGGCAATACCAACCTGCCCCGCCTCTCCAGGACGGGCCTTGCAGGCGGTAAGGGGGGAGAACCCGTGAGCGGAGCCCATCAAATCAGCCGGATACGGCTATTGACCGACTCAACCAAATTTGCAAAGGTATACATCAAACCCAATAATACCGGTTCACTATACATCACCTAGAAATAACCTTCTCCCTTTTCCCCAGTATGGCCTGCAAACCAACAATTACATCCCGCAATACCCGCAACATCAGAGACCCCAACAAATGCCATACAGTTGGGCGCCCCCCAACCCCCCCCAATTTACATGGATGTCCGCTCACAGTTGTCTCCCCACCAGGTCATCCATGTTTAGACGGCGCTTAGCCCTGACCGAGAACTGCCCCCATGGATGCACTGACTCAGAACATGAACACCATCTGTTCTGGGAGTGCTCCGTGGCCAGACGGGTCTGGGGCCTTGTTGTGTCCTCTGTCTCCCCTAACAGGCCATTGCTGAGATCCTCCCTGATGGCTGAGAGGGTCCATCTCGAGTGTATATATGTCAAAGCAAAAGCTCACACTAGTTAAAAGAACAACAGAAATAACTCGGGACTTTAGGACTAGGCCGCATCTTGAGGGCCTTCTATCCCTGTGTGGGGTGTGAACAGTTATGGGCATGGCATTGTAAATGGAGTACACTCATAGTCACTGCCCAGGGTTTATATGCAAATGCAGAACTACCTCATTGTTCCTATTCTTCCTCTCCTGCATATTTACTTCTGATACAAATATTCCTAACATCTCCTCATGCTATAGCTCCTGGGTATAGCAGTGTATGCCCATTGCCCACATGTGGGAGGAGGCATGAACTACAGATAGGGTTGAGAAGGGGGGACAGCAAGGTCAGTCACTTGGGAAATAGGCCTCGTTATTTTGCTGTATAATCATAACAAAAGTGATGGAAAGTTACTGAAGGGTCGCAAGTTGAAGTTGCCCCCTTCCTAATGTATGCAAGAAACATGTATTGTGGGAGGGAAAAATGGTGATTTGCCCCATCAATAAAGGAGGGATTTCAGCCATGACCAATGGGTGAAATTCCAAAGGGCGATGATCACCTTGAATGTAAGAGATATATACTGTTGTTTTCCTTTGTCTCTTTGGAGATACTCTGACAGTCTTCATGCAAGAGTGTTAGACTGATTCCCTGTTTGAACAGTAATAAAAAGCTTGAGTGAACTAAGTCTCTCTTCCTTTGCATAGTAGAATTTCCACGACACTACTTACTTAGCAAGACACGTCCGATGTTTTGACAATGAGAGAACTCTGCCATGTCGTGCGTGTAAGGGCGGGCTGCTTTACTTGTTTATTCCCAGCAGGAAGAGTTTTTTTAATGTTGTAATTACTGTCTGCCAGTCAGGTGAGCGATGAGAGAGGGCAGGTCAGAGTCTAAAGATATGAACTATAAACTATATACACATAGGGGTGAGTTCAGGTAATGTGGGACATCAGGTAAAGTGGGACAGCTATGCATTGTAGTATATTACTACAAATATATACAAATATAAATATAACAAACCATTGTTTAGTGGCAAGAAGTGTTGTAGCAACAATTCAAGATCAGCTTTGGTGATTGGCTGTTGATTTTACACATGTCAAATCACTACAATGCATAGCTGTCCCACTTTACTTGATGTCCCACATTACCTGAACCCTACACATTATGTTTTTACAATATATTGATTTATTAATCAATTAATTTATTAATCAATATATGGGTTCTGTGTGGCTCAGTTGGTAGAGCACAGCGTTGGCAATGCTTAGGTTGTGGGTTCAATCCCCACTGGGACCATATATATTGAAAAATGTATGCATTCACTACTGTAAGTCGCTTTTGATAAAAGCGTCTGCTAAATGGCATATATTATTATTATATTATATTATTACAGCAATATGAAATAAATACCGCTGTATAAAGGCTTGCATGTTTATAATAAAGACAAGATTTCCACATCATCAAATCATATCACATACATAACATACAATGTATGTAAGATGAGTTTTTTCGTCATCCATTATTTTAGAAGGGGAGTGTGCATTCGTGGCAGATGCCCTGGTTGTGTTGGAACACATTAACCTTCTGATGTAGGCGGCATGTAGTGTAATGGTTAGGGAACTGGACTTGTAACTCAGAGCTTGCTGGTTCAATTCCCAGGTGGGACACATCTACCGTTGTACCCTTGAGCAAGGTACTTAACCTGAGTTGCTTCAGTAAAAATATCCAGCTGTATAAATGGATTGTATGTTAAGAAATGCAAACTGTGTAAGTCGTTCTGGATAAGAGTGTCTGCTAAATGCCTAAAATGTAAATGATATTGCAGCATGATATTTGCGAAAACTCATAACCGTGTCCTTTTATGGGTATGTGTCAGCTCCATCCAAAGCTGTAGAGCACACGTCCTCGCTGCTGTCAGCGTGGAAAGTAAATGTTAATTTCATGAGCAACACATTCGCTTTGTAAGCTGAGAAAACCGACACATCGAAAGCCGGGCATTAAGAATACACACCTTTGGGTCCCTTTTTCAGCACACTGGAGCTGATGTGGATCCTGCGGGGTGGGGAGGATGGCGAGGAATCATGGCGCACTTTCTTTGAGCCTTTCGTCTTTGGGGGGGGGGGTCAGGGGAATCAAGCTGGTGAGGTGAAGGGTCACCAGGTGAAAGGTCAGGCAAGTTGTGATGGACGGAACTTTCTCGATGGCGAAGCGAGTCATGCCAGGTCTCGGTGCGACTGCTGTTCTGTTTTCATATGGGAGTCATTTCCTGAGCTGGGGTACAAACAAGAAGCATTAGGTGGCAGTGTTAGCATAATGGTTAAGGAACTGGACTTGTAACGCAAAGGTTGCAGGTTCGATCCCAGGTGGGGGCACTGTCGTTGTACCCTTGAGCAAGGTACTTAACCTGGATTGCTTCAGTAATATATCTAGCTGTATAAATGGAATGTATGTAAAGAAATGTGAAACTGTGTAAGTCGCTCTGGATAAGAGCGTCTGCTAAATGCCTGTAATGTAATTAGGTATCTGCCATATTCACCAAGAACACATTTTACTCTTCAACATACAACGACAAAGCTCTTTAGTTCCATAAATCTGCAACATCAGTTTCCTGTCAAAAACAAGAGCCCCGTCATGTTCGAGGCCCTGGTTTTGAGAGAGGGGCGGCAGTGTAATGTAATGGTTAGGGAGCTGGGCTTGTAACTCAGAGGTTGCAGGTTCAATTCCCAGGTGGGGCACTGCTGTTGTACCCTTTGTGGTGTCCCCAGGGGTTGGGCGACACACACGGACCTTGCAGAGGGCGTAGACAAGTTCAAAAACACGGAGGAGGCAGTATTCAGAAACCAAAATGATAATTTAATAAACAAACTCCTGACAAACACAAAACAAAGGGTGGGGTCTTCAGGGGAATTCAAACACACAAAGTCCGCAATCCTAGCTCGTTGTCAATGTCCGTAATCCAATTCAAAATCCAAGTCAGTTCCGCAATCCAGTCCGTAGTCAATCCAAAGGGGGTCCTCAAAACAAGGACCCGGCAGCCATTTCCTTGTGCAGCCCCTTGGGCTGCCACACCTTGAGCAAGGTACTTAGCCTGAATTGCTTCAGTAAAATATACAGCTGTATAAATGGATCGTATGTAAACAAAAGTCGCTCTGGATAAGAGCGTCTGCTAAAATGTAAATGTTTACCTGATAGTACGCCGTCGGATGAAGGGTACAAGAGAGATGCTTCATAATAGTGAAATACAAGAGTCCGAGCCAAAGAAAAGTGCCCTCCTTTGTGTCATCGAGGGCCACTCTCACAGGTACACACCAAGGTGTGATGCAGCTGGACTTCCCCACTCCTCTTTCAACCTTGTACTCAAGCACCCGGCTGGAGATGGACTTGCGCTCACTGCTTGTTGAGAGTGCCAAGGTCTTTGATGGCCTACATCGAACACTGCAACAGTTAACAATAGAAATAGGCTTGTTTCAGTTCGAAATATGATTGTTTCAGTTAGAAATAGGCTTGTTTCAGTTAGAAACAGGCTTGATTCAATTGTATTGGAGTTACATAGCTATATTGATCCAACGGTGTAAAAGTACAACTCTTCATATTTCCATCTGTTGAAATTCATTACAAGCTTGAATTGTATTGGAAATTGACAGTAAGTGTTCATGTGTTCATAGGCAGGCAGTGTGGTATAATGGTTAGGGAACTGGGCTTGTAATGTTATGGTTGCAGGTTCAATCCCCAGGTGGGACACTGCCGTTGTACCCTTGAGCAAGGTACTTAACCTGAGTTGCTTCAGTTAATATCCAGCTGTATAAATGTAATGTAATGTGATGTAATGTGATGTGTCCCTCTGAATTATTTCCCAGTGCTTGGTAGTTGAGGAGTAGACCAGGGAGCAAAGTAAGGCTAGGGTATGGTGTGATCAGAGGGGAGGGTATGGTGTGATCAGAGGGGAGGGAGACCCTGTCAGTCAGTACCCTGTGAGGCAGCCAGAGCAGACACACCTGCATCCTTGATCAAAAGGATCTGCTATCCCCGCGCCTCTCAGTTGTCCACTGAGGCGACAAGGTACATAGATTATAGAACAGTTTAATAGGAGATCCAGGCGTAGGCCTACAGTACATCTCTTGAGAAGTTCATGCTAGATAACCGTGCATACAGCAGGATTAACTGAGGCTTGCAGCTTGCATACATGACTTGATTTATAGTGTCTGAGTGATGTTGATTACAGTTACATTTTACATTTTAGGCATTTAGCAGATGTTCTTATCCAGAGCGACTTACAAGATGTGCATTAATACATGGTAAGATTAATCATAGTCCGTGCTGGAAATCAGTGTCGTGATATAGCAATAGACATAATCATTGGCAGCTGCAAACCATACCTGTAACACAAGGAGGG
>JAINUG010000596.1:63927-129891 GCA_029706075.1 Aldrovandia affinis
AATTCCAAAGGGCGATGGTCACCTCGAATGTAAGAGATATATACTTTTGTTTTCCTTTGTCTCTTCGGAGATACTCTGACATTCTTCATGCAAGAGTGTTAGACTGATTCCCTGTTTGAACAGTAATACAAAGCTTGAGTGAACTAAGTCTCTCTTCCTTTGCATCGTAGAATTTCCACGACACGACTTACTTAGCAAGCCACGTCCGAAGTTTTGACAATAGAGAACTCTGCCATGTCGTGCGTGTAAGGGCGGGCTGCTTTATTTGTTTATTCCCAGCAGGAAGAGTTTTTTTAATGTCGTACTTACTGTCTGCCAGTCAGGTGAGCGATGAGAGAGGGCAGGTCAGAGTCTAAAGATATGAACTATAAACTCTATACACGTAGGGGTGAGTTCAGGTAATGTGGGACATCAGGTAAAGTGGAACAGCTATGCATTGTAGTATATTACTACAAATATATACAAATATATATATAACAAACCATTGTTCAGTGGCAAGAAGTGTTGTAGCAACAATTCAAGATCAGCTTTGGTGATTGGCTGTTGATTTTGCACATATCAAATCACTACAATGCATAGCTGTCCCACTTTACCTGATGTCCCACATTGCCTGAACCCTATACATTATATTTTTACAATATATTGATTTATTAATCAATATATGGGTTCTGTGTGGCTCAGTTGGTAGAGCACAGCGTTGGCAACGCTTAGGTTGTGGGTTCAATCCCCACTGGGACCACATATACTGAAAAATGTATGCATTCACTACTGTAAGTCGCTTTGGATAAAAGCGTCTGCTAAATGGCATATATTATTATTATATTATATTATTACAGCAATATGAAATAAATATCACTGTATAAAGGCTTGCATGTTTATAATAAAGACAAGATTTCCACATCATCAAATCATATCACATACATAACATACAATGTATGTAAGATGAGTTATTTTGTCATATGTTATTTTAGAAGGGGAGTGTGCATTCGTGGCAGGTGCCCTGGTTGTGTTGGAACACATTAACCTTCTGATGTAGGCGGCATGTAGTATAATGGTTAGGGAACTGGACTTGTAACTCAGAGCTTGCTGGTTCAATTCCCAGGTGGGACACATCTACCGTTGTACCCTTGAGCAAGGTACTTAACCTGAGTTGCTTAGGTAAAAATATCCAGCTGTATAAATGGATTGTATGTTAAGAAATGCAAACTGTGTAAGTCGCTCTGGATAAGAGTGTCTGCTAAATGCCTAAAATGTAAAAAATGTAAATGCTATTGCAGCATGATATTTGCGAAAGCTCATAACCGTGTCCTTTTATGGGTATGTGTCAGCTCCATCCAAAGCTGTAGAGCACACATCCTCGCTGCTGTCAGCGTGGAAAATAAATGTTAATTTCATGAGCAACACATTCGCTTTGTAAGCTGAGAAAACCGACACATCGAAAGCCGGGCATAAAGAATACACACCTTTGGGTCCCTTTTTCAGCACACTGGAGCTGACGTGGATCCTGCGGGGTGGGGAGGATGGCGAGGAATCATGGCGCACTTTCTTTGAGCCTTTCGTCTTTGGGGGGAAGGGGGTCAGGGGAATCAAGCTGGTGAGGTGAAGGGTCACCAGGTGAAAGGTCAGGCAAGTTGTGATGGACGGAACTTTCTCGATGGCGAAGCGAGTCATGCCAGGTCTCGGTGCGACTGCTGTTCTGTTTTCATGTGGGAGTAATTTCCTGAGCTGGGGTACAAATGAGAAGCATTAGGTGGCAGCGTTAGCATAATGGTTAAGGAACTGGGCTTGTAACGCAAAGGTTGCAGGTTCGATCCCAGGTGGGGGCACTGTCGTTGTACCCTTGAGCAAGGTACTTAACCTGGATTGCTTCAGTAATATATCTAGCTGTATAAATGGAATGTATGTAAAGAAATGTGAAACTGTGTAAGTCGCTCTGGATAAGAGCGTCTGCTAAATGCCTGTAATGTAATGTAATTAGGTATCTGCCATATTCACCAAGAACACATTTTTACTCTTCAACATACAACGACAAAGCTCTTTAGTTCCATAAATCTGCAACATCAGTTTCCTGTCAAAAACAAGAGCCCCGTCATGTTCGAGGCCCTGGTTTTGAGAGAGGGGCGGCAGTGTACTGTAATGGTTAGGAAGCTGGGCTTGTAACTCAGAGGTTGCAGGTTAAATTCCCAGGTGGGGCACTGCTGTTGTACCCTTTGTGGTGTCCCCAGGGGTTGGGCGACACACACGGACCTTGCAGAGGGCGTAGACAAGTTCAAAAACACGGAGGAGGCAGTATTCAGAAACCAAAATGATAATTTAATAAACAAACTCTTGACAAACACAAAACAAAGGGTGGGGTCTTCAGGGGAATTCAAACACACAAAGTCCGCAATCCTAGCTCGTTGTCAATGTCCGTAATCCAATTCAAAATCCAAGTCAGTTCCGCAATCCAGTCCGTAGTCAATCCAAAGGGGGTCCTCAAAACAAGGACCCGGCAGCCATTTCCTTGTGCAGCCCCTTGGGCTGCCACACCTTGAGCAAGGTACTTAGCCTGAATTGCTTCAGTAAAATATACAGCTGTATAAATGGATCGTATGTAAACAAAAGTCGCTCTGGATAAGAGCGTCTGCTAAAATGTAAATGTTTACCTGATAGTACGCCGTCGGATGAAGGGTACAAGAGAGTGGTTCTCTGTGGCTCAGTTGGTAGAGCACAGCGTTGGCAACGCTTAGGTTGTGGGTTCAATCCCCACTGGGGCCACATATACTGAAAATGTATGCATTCACTACTGTAAGTCGCTTTGGATAAAAGCGTCTGCTAAATGGCGTATATTAGATGCTTCATAATAGTGAAATACAAGAGTCCGAGCCAAAGAAAAGTGCCCTCCTTTGTGTCATCGAAGGCCACTCCCACAGGTACACACCAAGGTGTGATGCAGCTGGACTTCCCCACTCCTCTTTCAACCTTGAACTCAAGCACCCGGCTGGAGATGGACTTGCGCTCACTGCTTGTTGAGAGTGCCAAGGTCTTTGATGGCCTACATCGAACACTGCAACAGTTAACAATAGAAATAGGCTTGTTTCAGTTCGAAATATGATTGTTTCAGTTAGAAATAAGCTTGTTTCAGTTAGAAACAGGCTTGATTCAATTGTATTGGAGTCACATAGCTATATTGATCCAACGGTGTAAAAGTACAACTCTTCATATTTCCATCTGTTGAAATTCATTACAAGCTTGAATTGTATTGGAAATTGACAGTAAGTGTTCATGTGTTCATAGGCAGGCAGTGTGGTATAATGGTTAGGGAACTGGGCTTGTAATGTTATGGTTGCAGGTTCAATCCCCAGGTGGGACACTGCCGTTGTACCCTTGAGCAAGGTACTTAACCTGAGTTGCTTCAGTTAATATCCAGCTGTATAAATGTAATGTGATGTAATGTGATGTGTCCCTCTGAATTATTTTCCAGTGCTTGGTAGTTGAGGAGTAGACCAGGGAGCAAAGTAAGGCTAGGGTATGGTGTGATCAGAGGGGAGGGTATGGTGTGATCAGAGGGGAGGGTATGGTGTGATCAGAGGGGAGGGAGACCCTGTCAGTCAGTACCCTGTGAGGCAGCCAGAGCAGACACACCTGCATCCTTGATGAAAAGGATCTGCTATCCCCGCGCCTCTCAGTTGTCCACTGAGGCAACAAGGTACATAGATTATAGAACAGTTTAATAGGAGATCCAGGCGTAGGCCTACAGTACATCTCTTGAGAAGTTCATGCTAGATAACCGTGCATACAGCAGGATTAACTGAGGCTTGCAGCTTGCATACATGACTTGATTTATAGTGTCTGAGTGATGTTGATTACAGTTACATTTTACATTTTAGGCATTTAGCAGATGTTCTTATCCAGAGCGACTTGATGACAAGATGTGCATTAATACATGGTAAGATTAATCATAGTCCGTGCTGGAAATCAGTGTCGTGATATAGCAATAGACATAGACAGAGTCTGAGGGCTTGACGTCTTTAATGGTGTAACTCTGTGTGACGGTGTTGGTTCTGCACGCAGCGAGTTTCGAACCGAGGGATCTCGACGCGACAAGAGAGCGATTAAGCTCCCTGAGCTAAAGACTCAAGTCCCGAACTCCAGGAACTAATCGCACTCTTATCCATGTCACTCTGCAGCGGGTGCTCACGTGAGCCCATCCGCTACACTCTCCCCCTCGAAACTCATGCGGCAGCAACTACGGCCCAACCGATTACCATCAGTTGTATGATCCGAGTCACGGCACCAATGTGACGGTGTTGGTTCTGCACGCAGCGAGTTTCGAACCGTGGGATCTCGACGCGACAAGAGAGCGATTAAGCTCGCTGAGCTAAAGACTCAAGTCCCTAACTCTGGGAACTAATCGCACTCTTATCCACGTCACTCTGCAGCGGGTGCTCACATGAGCCCATCCGCTACACCTGCTCTGATCCTCTCCAGGAGGCTACATCTCTAATATTCCCAAACCAGGTGTAACTCTTTACTGGTGGGTTAGCATTGCTGCTGCAGGTCAGAGTCATTGAACTCTAAAGGCACTACTTACTTCCCAATTTGGTAGCCAATTACATCCTCTATTTATTTCAATTTACCCTCCCCACACCAGTCTGCGAGGCAAGCTAATTCTCAGAGGGCAGCAAACTTCGCTTCCTTTGAGACGAAATTCACCCACCCACGTTCTGGAGACTCCCTTGTGTGCTTCACAGCGGACTCGAAGCGCGTCCCTGACAGGCAGCACACCCTGTATCGGACCAGCCAAAATACGATGCGTTAGACCGCTACGCTATCCGCCACCCCACAGCTGTTTTTACAAGGGATTTGTACAGAATTTAAACCCAGAATCTAGAACGTCTGCTAAATGCTTAAAATGTAAATGTAAAATGTAAACCTCTGGATTCACAGCTCGAAGGGAGCTCTTTCAGTGTAAAACTGAGGTGCTGTGCTGTAGGTAACAAAGCTACTGGAAACTTGATCGTAAATTATATATATTATTTGAAGCACAAGTAGCACCTTTGAGGCAAATATTAAGAGACAACGCATGCTGTTGGCATGGCAGCCCTGGAGCCTAGAGGCCCAATGGTGTCATAGATGTAGCTACAGTATATCTCAGGATAAGGAATCAGCACGCTCTTAACAGAAAAGGTCAGCCTTTATTGCTAGGGCATATCCATTAGGAAAAGACGCTGAAACTGCTCCCTGATGAAGACTTCTGAGCCGATACATGTGGGCTGTAGTCTCAGCTACTTCAGTGTTTTTAACTTTTCCTATATATACACTACCGGGCTATGTGCGTGTGTGTGAGGTTGTGCAGTACTGAGTGTGTGTGTGAGTGTGTGTGAGTGTGTATTAGTGTGTTTGTGTGTGTGTGTGTGTGAGAGTGTGTATTAGTGTGTATTAGTGTGTGTGTGTGTGTGTGTGAGAGAGTGTGTATTAGTGTGTCTGTGCGTGCGTGTGTGTGAGGTTGTGCAGTACTGAGTGTGTGTGTATGTGTGTAGAGTGTGTATTAGTGTGTCCGTGTGTGTGTGTGTGTGTGAGGTTGTGCAGTACTGAGTGTGTGTGAGTGTGTATTAGTGTGCGTGTGTGTGTGAGGTTGTGCAGTACTGAGTGTGTGTGTGTGTGAGTGTGTGTGAGTGTGTGTGTGTGTGTGAGTGTGTATTAGTGTGTCTGTGCGTGTGTGTGTGAGGTTGTGCAGTACTGAGTGTGTGTGTATTACCCACACAAGCAGAGTGAAGCGCTTGAAGACGCCGGTGTCAGCAGGTGGAATAGGAGGCCTGTGTTTCCCCCCAGGGTTCTCGGCTGATCGGGACGATGCGCTGGAACCTGAGAGCACTGGCTTGAATATTTCTGTCCCAAACCATTGAGAGTTATAGAGAGTTATAGAGAGAGAGGTTTTTTTACTTTCGATGTTCCTTTATTACACACATGAGAATCTTTCCACACCCCACAGAATCCAATCAGCATTCAAAAGAAACGGAAAAACAAAACCAACACAAACAAATCCCTCAATCCAAACACATCCCAATGCACCACATTCTTTTAAATGCTCCCACATCATGCATCATTTTATAATATTCAAACTGGACCCTAAGGAGCGCAGAGACATACCCCCTAAAAACCAACAGTGCATCTGTGGACCCACAACCCCGAAGTGTATAATCCATATCGCCAGTTTCACCTGACCCTACAGGAAGTTCCTTAAAAGAGAAAATCACTCCTCACCACAAACACACAGGAGTGAGGAGTGATTTTCTCTTTTAAGGAACTTCCAAGCAGGGCTGGGTGTGACCCCCCAAAAAAACCCCAATTGGAACTAATTAAAAAAGGAAATGCACTTTATATTTATATAATATGTTTCAAATGTTTTATTAATTTAATTGTTTAGTCATTTTAAGCATATTGTTTATTTTCTTTTTTTTAAATGTCTCATTGGAGAGTTTTCCTCTCTTTGATTTCTCTCCACCTCATCCCAGATCACACAGTTTTACAGAAGAGTGTAACTCAAGCCCAAACCCAGGGTGGAGGGGCTGAGTGAATTTGCTCTGGACTCTGTGGAGGAGGGTCATTGTGTCAGAGACATTGTAGAAGGACAAACCTCCTGCCCCCTGATCCAGATACACTCCTATTCTGGAGGAGGCGGGAGCAGGGAGTTCAGTGATCTCTTTATTGTCCATGAAATAGCACCTGGAAGGAGAGCAGGTCAATCTCCAGGACTTGTCATTACGTCCCTGATAACAGTCATCACCCATTCCTTTCCTGCTGATCTCTTTATATGAGACGTCTATAGAAACCCCCTCCCCACTCCACTCAGCCTCCCAGTAACAGCGTCCAGACAAACCCTCTCTGCACAGCACTTGGGGCCTGCGGTCGAATCTCTCTGGGTGATCAGGATATGACTGGATCTTTTTCACACGTGTCACCTCTCTGTTCCCCTCAGACAGACGGAGGCGTTTCTGTGCTGTGTTGGGGTCCAGTGTGAGCTCACAGGAATCTGATGGAGGTGAAGAAAGAGAGA
The DNA here is from genome assembly GCA_029706075.1 of Aldrovandia affinis. NCBI lineage: Eukaryota > Metazoa > Chordata > Actinopteri > Notacanthiformes > Halosauridae > Aldrovandia > Aldrovandia affinis. The sequence continues at coordinate 70,967 of JAINUG010000596.1, forward strand.
AGAGAGCTCAGTGATCGTCATCAACATTACATTACATCTCTTACATATTTTACACACGTTTAAATAAAATATTTTTGTTTTAACATTTTTAAATGTCCCCACTGGGACCACATATACTGAAAAATGCTTTGGATAAAAGTGTCTGCTAAATGGCATATATTATTATAAATGGCATATATTAAAATGTTTAAAATTGTTTTAATTTAGGTTTAATTACAGACTCACATTGTAAGAAGTCCTCTCTGATCCTGGGCTCTAGAATATGGACTTTGTTCACTGTAGAGAGAGATCACAAGAAAGATGAGCCCCTAAAGATGAACTTTTATCGCATTTCCTGGAGAAAAGGGCAGATATTTAAATTAATAAAATGCACATAAATGCAAATTGTGTGAGGTACGGGATAAGGACCCAGACGCAGACCAGGATCAGGCAAAAAGGAACGTTTAATTCAGGCAGGGGTCAAAACCAGTAATCAGAAGTGGCGAAGGTACAGAATCAAGAAGCAGAGAGTAGTCACAAAAGGCAGTCCAAAAAGTCAAAAACAGGTAAGCAGATAGGCAAACAGACAGAATCGCTAGGCAGGCTCGGAGTAGTAAACAGAAGGGAAGTCTCGGCTAAATCAATAAACACTGGCTGAAAAAGGGTAGGCACAGGGAATAAGGATCAACGTTCTGACAAAGACAGGAAGCAAACAAGGAACTTAAATACAAACGGGGAAAGTGACACAATAGGAATCAGGTGTGACTGGGAGGAGAGAGAGGAAGGAACACAGGTATAAACAATGGGAATCGTTAATCTAATAACGAGGGGATTTGCTAATAGAATAACGAGGGGAAACGAAAGACACGGACTGGGAAACATACAAACATATATACAATAAACGACCTGGGAGATCAGGCAGACACATGCATAGTAAAAGGGGAGGAACGCAAAGAGAGAAGCTGCGTGCGAATGAAAGGGAAAGTGAAAAGCTAATCAGGGATACGATAATGGGAGAGAGAATGAGCGAAAGTTAGAAGCGTGAGATAATTAGTGATTAGTAGTGTTAGTAACTAAATCTAAATCCCTAACGTTAGTAGATTAGTTGGTTAGTACTATACACATCTAACTAATATATACAAAGTGCAATCTAGAAAGTAAGAAGGAAGAAAACGAGATAATAAGCGAAGGCGGACAAAACCCGAAATGTATAAACTCCCGAAGTGCATGACAAGACAAGGAGTGGATCTCGAAATAAACGGAACAAGGACAGACAGGGAGCAGAACGTGACAGAACAGGGAAAATGCAATACTGAAAAAAGAATAATGAAATATGACTGATGAATAAATAAACAAAGTACAAAAAACAACAGAACAGATACTCAGAACATAACAAATTGAGCTTATCCAGTGTGAGGAATATATTTTGGTGAGTGTTGGAGGCTCAGTAGTTTTGGCAGTTTACTTTTAACCCCCTGAGGTCCGTGCTAAGCTTTTAAATGTTTTTAGATTTTGGCATGGTCTGATATTTATCTCAATTTCATCAATTTAACACACACTTACTCCAAAGTGTTTGATATTTTTATTTGAAGGACAATCACAGCTACATTTGTATGTCATCAATAGTTTGGTCAGTATCATATGCAGCTTGTAAATAGATCTACAAACACACAAGTTAAAAATAGTAAATTTTTCTGCTGTCACAAAAGATGTGAAAGCACACACTAAACTATAGTGACAAATTGTTTTGCCAATGTGCGTTTGTTCACCAAGGTCTTGGTTATGTAAGGGTGTGAAAATAGTTTAGCACATCTGAGATCTAAATAGCTAAAAACCTGTTTTTATCAGAACTGGTCACATTTATTTCAGGCTGTGGGAGGGCTAAATGCTAAATACCTGAATATTCATTTTGGCTCTTTGTTACGTTGCAACACGCGGAATGTTTGGCGTCACAACACGCGATATTCATAGGCTATATTTTCACGAGTATTTGAAAACAAGCGAAATAAAATTAATATCAGCATAGACTGTTGCTGGCAGATTGCAAGCGTAAACACAGACAAGATGTAAAAAAATAAAAAAACAAGCGAAATAAAATCAATAGCATAGACTGTTGCTGGCAGATTGCAAGCGTAAACACAGACATACGATATATTTTATAACATTTTACGCTGTTTGAAAAGTATTTTGTGTGCCTATTGCAATTTGTTACATTGCGACATGCGGAATATGTAGTCACAAGACGCGGAATTCATATATTTTCACGAGTATTTGAAAATATACTCGTGAATATACTGTTGCTGGCAGATTGCAAGCGTAAACACAGACATACGATATATTTTATAACATTTTAGGCTGTTTGAAAAGTATTTTCTGTGCCTATTGCAATTTGTTACATTGCGACATGCGGAATATGTAGTCACAAGACGTGGAATTTATATATATTTTCACGAGTATTTGAAAACAAGCGAAATAAAATAAATATCAGCATAGACTGTCCTCTTCAGTTTGTGTTGTTTATGCCGGCGTTTTCACACATGGCCCGACGCACCTCCCGAAATTAGCACCTCGTTAACATGTCAATAGAAGGGGACGTTACTAAAAGGTAAAAAACAGAGTAAAAAGCCAGGTTTACTTTTGGTCTAATTAAGCTAATTTTAAAAATCCCATTTGATTTGCCAGTGCTCAAATCGGAAAGTCGCGATTCTAAGGTTTCTGTCAATGTTTTTGCCGCGTGTGTATGATAAAATATCGCGAAGTTAGAAATAGTAATATACTTGTATTGCTGCTTGGATCGGCGCCGATCCAGCCGACCTCAGGGGGTTAAACAGCAGTGACAGTTGGAACTGAAAGTTTGAAACCAACATTTTGCTAATTTCCCCGGTTACCATGGCGGGCAAATAGAGCAAGAGATGCAAAGAACAGACCAGAAAGCAACATGCCCTCACTGCTCTCAACTCTCTTGGTGGTTCTCTGTGGCTCAGTTGGTAGAGCATGGCGTTAGCAACGCTTAGGTTGTGGGTTCAATCCCCACTGGGGCCACATATACTGAAAAATGTATGCATTCACTACTGTAAGTCGCTTTGGATAAAAGCGTCTGCTAAATGGCATATATATATAACCCAGAGGGTCTGTACCAGAAGGAACTTTGGCCTGCCACTGAATCCATTAAAAGCTTCATAGAGAGGATACAAAATAAGGTGGCATAGATTAAATACAGTACACTTATGAGAATTTGGTCAAATATAAATTTAAAAACATTTGCCAGTATTATCAAGCTTATTGTGTTGTACGGAAGTAATAAATGGGGTTCACTCAGTAAACAAAACTACACTGAATGGGGCAAAGCTCCAGTTGAAACCCTGCATGCAGAATTCTACTGAAACATCCTGCCAGTGCTGAGGAATATCCCTTATCACAAAATGATGAAATTCCTAAATGTTAAAGAGCCTACATGATCTAAAATAAAAACTATTTTTGCTGCAATCACCTGTTTGAGTGATCTTGACAAATTCCCCCTTGCAGATGTCCTCCAGTCGCTCTTTCAGTTCAGAGACATGTTTGCTCACAGCCTCAAAAGAGACATGTGGATTGACAGTGATTCTGGGTAAGTCTCCGGGTCCAGGAGGGGCACAGACAGACTGACAGCTCTACAGAGAGACAGACAGACAGAACCAAACAGTCTCAATACACATTCCTGTGGAGATGCCAGGAGCAGATCTTTGTAAATGAGGAACACGCATCACCATGTTTGTACAATGTACACAATGCATATTGGGAGAGAGCCAGTGGTGTTACCTGGAGGAAATGGATGTGATCCTCTGTGTGTGAAAACTGCTCCAGCTCAGCCTCTCTCCTCCTTAGCTCAGCAATCTCCTGCTCCAGCCACTCCAGCTGTCTTTCAGCCCGACTCACTGCAGCCTTCTCCTGATCTCTGATCAGCTCTTTCACCTCAGAGCGCATTCTCTCAATGGAGCGGATCAGCTCAGTAAAGATCCTCTCGCTGTCCTCTACTGCTGCCCGTGCAGATCGCTGTCAGGAGACACAGAGAGAGGAGGGCTGTACATTTTAACTAGGCTTTTCACTCAGCTCTTACTGGGATCCCAGGTAGCCTGTTCCCCACAGTGTTGGTCAGTGGGATTGACTAGAGGAGAGCCCTGACTGAGCCCTGAAAAGGCTCTTCCAGCAGCCAGCTGTTGTGTTCTCCTGTGGTCAATACCCACCGTGAGTGAATCCACAGCCTGTCTCAGATCCTGCAGCTCCTTCTCTCTCTCCTGGATTCTCTGCTGGGATTTCCTCTGTGTCTCCCCCAGCTGCTTCTGTGGACAGATTGTTTTTCCTTGTTAAATTATCATGCCAGTGGATCATTAACACCGTCAAACAGGTCATGTGCGAGACAAGGAACATCAAGATCTTTCAAAAACAAACAGTGGACCTGGTCACTCTCCAGAGGATGATTCAAAACCTGCTCCAGGACGGGGTGTTGGTGGACCTTTTGAAGGATGAGAGAGGGGCGAGGAGTAAATGGGGGGTGAGCAGGAACTCCTTTTTTTTCAGGTTTTTAAAAATGTTGAGTTTACTTTTTTTTCTTCTCCTGATTTAAGCTTATATGTATCTCCAGTTCTGTCCTTTTGATATATGGTCTAAATCTGTTATGTTGTGCCCCTTCCTTTGTAAAATGTATGATGTGTGTTTGATGTATGAACCGAATACCTTTTTGTTTTTCTTTAGTTGGAATGGCAACTTTTAAATGAAATGAACTGTACATTTGAAAATGATTAAAAAAACAACAATAAAAGAACATTGTTAAATTATCTAGCAATACATTAACATTTATTAAATAATACTATTGTTTTATTCAAAATGACACTATAATTAACCATGAAACTGTATCACACACTGCACGTCAGTGTGTAGAAGTGTTGTGGTCTTATAGGTAAAGCTTGTAAACTGAGTGAAGTAGCTGTTCCAGCCGTGTTGATTCTCATTCAGGGAGTGAATAGGGGGTGAGGGGGGTGAACAGAGCGGTCACAGAGAACTGGCTTGTGTTCACCTGCTCTTTTTGCTTTGTCACTGAACTTAAGACCTAAAAACTTAACTTCCTTTTTCAATGTATTTCCAAATGTATAAAATACTATCAAATGAAATCAGTGAAGCACAGTTCATAAGTATACGTATTGAAGCAATAAACCAAGATTGTCACTATCACCACTGTAAAAAGTGTAAGTGTTATGTGTAGGAAACCTGCCAATACAGATTTCCAGTTCTTACCTGTTTCTCAGTCCTTCCTGCTGCAGCTGAGACTGTATCATGGCCTCTGTGTTCATCCATCAGACACTGATAACAGATACACTGCTGATCGGTACGACAGTAAACCTCCAGTGGTTTGTCATGATGAGAGCAGATCTTCTCCTGCAGGTGTCCAGTGGCTGGGGTCAATTTGTGCTTCTTAAAAGCAGGAGATTCATAGTGAGGCTGGAGGTGAGTTTCACAGAAAGAGGCCACACACACCAGACAGGACTTGACGGCTTTGTGCTTTCTCCCAGTGCAGAAATCACAAGCCACATCTCCAGGTCCAGCGTAAGAATGAGCAGGAGTAGCAGCTTGAAGTCCTGTCTTCTTCAGTTTCTCCACCACTTCAGCCAGCATGGTGTTTCTTCTTAAAACAGGCCTTGGGGCAAAGGTCTCTCTGCACTGGGGACAGCTGTAGACACCAGTATGATCATTCTGATCCCAGCAGCCCTTAATACAGCCCATACAGTAACTGTGTCCACAGGGAATAGTCACTGGATCCTTCAGTAGACCCAAACAGATTGAACAGCTGAACTGGTCCTGATCCAGTAGATCTGCAGCTTGAGCCATTTTACTGCACACAGTGACACTGACACTGAGAGTTAAGTTTCCTTTCTCTGTAACTGCATGAGAGAGAGAGAGGGAGTGACTTCCTTGTTCAACCCACAGCAGCAGGAGGTGTGGTGTTGGGCTGAGGCCAAGCTGAGCAGCGCAGGGAGTGTCGAGAGAGAACAGACTTTCACCTGTCACATAAAACACACACTGTCTCTCTCAACTAACCCTTACACTGAGACACTGTGTCTTATGGTTAGTATTTTCCTATAAGGTGTGTGGATGTACAGTATGTGTGTATGTTTGTGTATATGGTGTGCATACGTGTGTCTGTGTGTGTGTTGGCTTATTAAAGTGTTTGACAACATTGGATGACCGGCTACTGGGATGCTCATCCTGTTGAGACACAGCTCTAACAATGTGGCTCTCTCTACTGTCCTGCTTTATTTCTGCATTCAGTGGGAAAATAATAATAATATGGCCCTATAGCTGTGACTGTGTGTAGGCCCAGAGAGATGGATTGGCTATAGTTTCAGACCCAGGAACCTAGCTGGTTGTTTGACAGATAACTAGGTTGGAGCTGTCATTGAGTAACAAGATCGCTGGTGAATATGGAATCTTTTTATATATCATAGTGGACATCACATCACAGACCTCCTTCCAGAAAGCCTGCTTGTGACAGCTTTCAGTCTTGATCAACTAACCTTTACACTGAGACACTGTGTCTTAATAGGTAGTGTTTTTCTATAAGGTGTGTGGATGTATGTGTGTGTGTATGTGTATATGGTGTGCGTAAATGCACGTGTTTGTGTTTGTGTATACATTTTACTGTAGGTTCGCAGCATAAATTACCATGGCAATGCAACCCGGTTAAAAGTGAGCCACGGTCGTGAGACCGAAAAGCCCAGGGTTAAACCCAAAGTTAGCTCGCTAACCCACTAATCCTGTTTCGTGAGACAGGACCCAGGAGGTGGCATTCAGATTTTCTGTGTGGAAATAAACAATATTTATTATTTACGAAAGAAGATGCTGCACCTTGTATAATCAATATATTCGAAGAGTTTATGGTGTTGCGTAAGTTTCAACATAGTCAAAGTTGTACATGTAATATTAATTTGGGTAATTAATGTGGTTCTCTGTGGCTCAGTTGGTAGAGCATGGCGTTGGCAATGCTTAGGTTGTGGGTTCAATCCCCACTGGGGCCACATATACTGAAAATGTATGCATTCACTACTGTAAGTCGCTTTGGATGAAAGCGTCTGCTAAATGGCATATATTAATAAGGTAATTTCTATTATACTCCACCATGAGCACACAAGAGAAATGAAACCCTGTCATAGGGATGTTTGTGCTCTCACCAATCTGAGTGATTCACATGTGAGTTACACTTTTATATACAGGGCACCACTGAGGTGTGTTCCAGTGCACTATAAGGACACGAGCCAGATGGGACTCAAACCCACAATTTCCAGGTCCTGGAAATCACATAAAATGTAAATCTCATGTAAAATAAGTTTTGTTTCTCTGGACCACAGTTGGGTAATGCATACGACAGAAATGTTTAATTTGGGAAAGGAATTCATGTTCATGCTGAAATTCCATCTAATATTCCACCAATGAAGCAGGACCAATGGCCTAAAGAATAAGACAGAACTGTAAGCCAAACATAATGAGTAAACTTCAATCATTTAGGTTAGGCTCCCTTTAGCTCGTGAGTGTCTGTGATGCTCAAGGCACCCGATAGGTTTCCCGTCCTGTGGCCCTGACTCCTGTGTCATCTTTAAAGAAGTGCATAAGAAGAGGACCGACATAAAGTGGAAACCCAGTTGCTAGCTGGTTATTTATAGCAGTATAGTACCAAAGTAGTGGTGTATTACCTCCAGAGCTGGGGGATGAGGGTTTGAGTCGTATCTGGGTCAAGAAATTATGCTTCAGCTTCACACTCGAGCACTAATTAAAATAAACTTTAAACAGGAATATATTGTCCTGACAATTTTATAAAATCACAGGGCCAGTTTACACAGGGATCATGTACACAAGGAAGTGTGTCTAGCAAAGCACAGGATTCCGTTGAAAATGATTTTGTTATTTATTTTTCCCCCAAATTGTACCATTTTTACATATGTTGACTATAAAAAAATCTTTAAATTGTAGGAATTTTTTGTTTTGGAACAGAAAACTTCTGTAGTCACCTTATGCATCTCAGGAATCTACAGACAATTAATATAAAATATATATATATTTAATATATATATTGTGGTGTCCCCAGGGGTTGGGCGACACACACGGACCTTGCAGAAGGCGTAGGCAAGTTAAAGAACCCAGAGGAGGCAGTAATATGAACAAAAATGATAATTTATTCTACCAACACTTGACAACACAAAACAAAGGGTGGGGTCTTCAGGGGAATACAAACACATAAAGTCCGCAATCCTTATCTCGTAGTCAAAGTCCAATCCAAGTCCAAAATCCAGTTCAGTTCCGTTATCCAGTCAGTAGTCAATCCAAAGGGGGGTCCTCAAACAATCCAATTTCATACACAAACAATCCACTCCAAAACACTCTTTCCAAATCCTGGCTAGTCAACAACTTCACAGGTTCTTACTCTCCAAACTCACACAGCAACTCCTTCACCAACACGTTCCTACTCCGCTCCCAGTGTAGTGGGAATCAGCAGTTTAAATAGGCCTTGAAATGGCCTTCAGCTGATCGTTAGTCCCGTTACTTTCACTCGGCTCAGGTGTTACTGTGGTCTGCTGGGTAATGTAGTGTTTTGGGGCTGCCATGTGTTGTAGGCCAGGCAGCCATTTCCTAGTGCAGCCCATCAGGCTGCCACAATATATATATTAAATATATGTTCGTACAACATTGAAATGCAAAAAGTTTCCCAGAATGTATATTTTCACCAAAACCAAAATGTATGCCATATGAACCGCTCACATTTGAATTTACTGTAATCTTCACAATTTGGAAGAATCTCTATGTTCTGTTCATGTGGTCTTGTTACTCACGTGAATACTATAATGTACACCTACCCCCCCATTAGAACTGCCCGAGTTGATTGCTTGTCAATGCGAAGCAGGTTTTCCACATTAAACTGTGAGAGGGAGGCGCGTTCTGGTCCACCAGAGAGCCCAAGCATCAAATTCCTTTTCAATCCACTTTTAAAAGTTAATTTCTTTTCTCTGTGCTCTTTTGGATTTAAAATGGTTGTCTTTTGATGTCCTTCTTGCTTTTGTTTTTATTTTCCCTAAAGACCCCACCTGTACCACCTGTACCATTGTTTACGACTGTAACGACTGTATTTTGAATGTTTTCTGGTCACGCTGTCCTTGTGGTAAATGTATTGTTGCCCTCCGGTGTATTTTGATGGTCTTTTGAAGATGCAAAATTCTTAAAAGAAAATGTTTTTAAAGGTAATGACAATTTAAAACCAATGAAAGACAAACACATTAAACTATGGGGGCCAGAATGTGGAGATGTGTGTTAAATTGTTTTTGGAGAAATTGTGATTTAGAATTACAATACAGTTTGAGTGAAAGCAAGTGTTCACAGGTTTGCAGAAATAGTTTAGTGATTTGATACTTTTGCTTTTGAACTTATAGTTAGGCTATTGTTTCAGTTAATGTGTATAAATAATTTAGAAAAAAACTCTGCCCACTTGTGTTTTGATTGCAAGCACACGTGCAAGCAGTTTTTATATCTGAAATAATAGGGACATGAAATGAAAAAGGAATATATTACAATGACAAGGAACAGAAAACAGAATGTTTGTTCCTCCATAGTCCAGGCTAAAAAGCCTGTTTACATGTTGTAAAAACAAACATGGGTACGAGTGCACCTTTTCATCTTGCTGATCATCAGTCAATCAATCACTGTTGCTTTTGAATGTGTTGGATTTCTGCTTTTTCCAATGTTCATTTCTCAGAAATGCAAGCAAGCCAAAGGAGCAATGGGTTCAGGCTACCATACACACACTGTCAGCATAACCAAATAGCCTACGCACTAACCTTTAGCCTATGCATGCACAAGACCGATAACTTTTTGCACTGTTAATTGTACCACAGCTATCTGTCTACATGGTAATTATTTCACAATTTCTGTAGATGATCTGCAACTCTGATTGCATCCTGATCAATATAGTGGCCAAATGGCCTGGCTCGGCCCATGACTCGCGCATCTTTAGAACATCCACAGATGCCCAGAGGCTTGTGCAAGGTAGGCTTCAGGTTTAACTGAAATCCACCTGTTGTAGGCTACAGAAGCCACTTTCATAATGAATATGATATAAAAAAAAATATATAAAAGACGTGGCCAAACTGAGGAGGGAGAGAGATCCCCCACTGGAACCCATGGAAGAGATGCCGCCGCTCAATCCCATGCATTTGGACCACAGAAATGGCAGAGTTCAGCGTGATCTAATTGCGATTAATCACTTCCAATAAGTTATTTCTTATCTTCCACTTTTTGTTTTGTTAAGGGGAGGTACCACAGGTGAATAGAAAAAAAATCCTTTCCTCCTATCAGAATGAAATTTGACTAGATGAATATACACACAAATACAAGATATTTTTGTATTATGACTGAATTTCTTTTGATTAAAATATGCGCTAATTTGCATGTTACTGCAAAAATGTTTTCGACTCAGTGAAAGAAGTTAATTTTTTTGTTTTAATGTGATAAATAAATCAATGGTTGGTAATTGTCAGAGCCATTTGTCAGAATATTGTTTTTTAAATTAGTTATTAGTTTAGGGGGAAATGCTAAATATAAAATTGCCTTTTCATTTATTATGAACTTTGTAACGGCTAATTGGCCATAAATTATTGAACAAAGCAGGCCTACAGGCGAACTTTGTAGCTGGGTCAATCACCTTCAACATGTCAATCCCATCAGATAGAGCATGAAAATACATTTAATTTGATACCTTATTCACTCTCATATGTTAAGTTTTAAGGAAGTTATGGTCATTTTAACATTCGCATATTGACCCCCATTGCTTTTCAATGGTGAAACAAAAGCTGTGATCCAATAACATAAATGGCCATAACTTTGTTAAAAATAAAGATAATTGCATGAACATTTCTGCAATTACAGATTGAAGCATTCTAAAAAAGACATGATATCTTAATTTGAATTATCTGAAATTACATTACACAATCAATTAATCATAATGTTGCGCACACGCCGCGACACGGCAAAAACCACGGCAGGCAGTGAGCATTTGGGCAAAGATATCTCACATTCCGGGTCAAAAATATCACATTTCGCATCGACAGATTTCAATGAAAGTTCACCAGAAACAAGACAAAATATTAAATTAACGTCCTGGATACTTTTTATTTAGTCCTGATCTTGCAATATATCATTTTGAAAGCACTAAACACAGAGTCTGACTCTGAAGTGTAGCGTATGTCCAAACCGAGCAATGTTTAATAAAATTTCGGAAACAAGATAGAGGATCGAGTTTTCAACTACGTTATATCGCAGACATATGATGGAAAAAAAACCGACAGCCCTTGAAAAGCCTGCATTTTTGGGGCACGGCCATAGTCTCTCGTAATCGCTCGCACAGGGGCACAGGGACACAGGCACATCTAGACCGCCGCTGCGCACGGGAATTGTATGGTCGCAGATCCGCTGCCACAAAAACACCTGCGGCATTTGTTATTGCTTTGGCCCGGTCTGAATGATCAGCGACAGGCTGTTTAAATGCCATGGCGAGCTGGATTTGCACTCCACTCTTTTTCCCCTTGTGCCAGTGGCGGGGGGGGGGTTATCTTCAAAAGCTCATTTACGTTCGGGGGGGACTTTCGACTGCCGCGCTGCCGCGCCTAGCCTTGCGCGCGCATGTATAATTCCGGAGCCCCATCACTGCATAATTAAGACCCCCGTAGCACCGGCGAGAAAACATCTCTGGCGCCGTTTAACAGCTTGTCAGCGAATCAACATAAACATCACAAGCAGCTGTTGAAAGGCGTTGTCCAGTTAGAGTAGTTTTTTTCCCAACAGTGGTCGCTACTTCATGTAAACACGGTACACACCTGATCCGCTTGTCCAAAATTGAGGCCGCTATTCACACCAGGACAGCAACACTTGTGCAGTTGGCAGCGGGTGATTAATTAACCTAACTTTGTTTTGGCGCAATAAAAAAATAATTCATTACAGAAATGATTTAGAGCAACTGCAACTTACTTAGAACTGAAGCGAGCTCGTTGTCTTATGGTGATAGTTGCGTGATTTTGTTTAGAAAGTCTGATTTAAATGTCTTAAAATTCGGAATTCAGAAGTGTCCGACATGCACATCCCTTATATGGGCAAAGCAAGATTTACAGGTGTTCAAATCCAATTTTCCTCGTGCAAGTTCCGGAAGGAAAATAACGCATATTTGACCTGCAAAACGGATGAGAACAGTCCAGCCGAATGAGCGAGGACTTCATGGATTTCGATTGGAAGTTCAAAGTGCACTAAAACAGATCTGTGTTTATTTGTCCACCTGCACCTACTATTCTTTGGTGAAATAATAATAACAATTACGTGAGATGCATCTTATATCTGTTTTACTAGTGGTTACATGCGGATTGAATGTTTCAGTGTTGGGCGACATTAAATTGCATTTGAAGAATGAACTGCAGTGTCCGATATCGTGTGGGTTTTTTTGTGGGACGTATAGTTTACCCGGAATCAGAACAGTACTCTCGCTCTTTAAGATGGCTGTACATTGACACGGAGCTTATAAAATTGTCGTATCATATCATATGTCATTCAGATCTTTCAAAGCCTAAACATACATTCCGTATTTGAGAACATTTCCCCACTTCCATAGTATTTTATACTAAATTGTTAATATTTTTCTGCCAAATAATCCCCGGTCTCATAACATAACTAAATACATTGTTATTTATCAAGTTGATTTGCACCGCCATTTTAGTATTTCTGCGAATGACAAATATAAGCTATGTCTTTAATATTATCGAAATTCCTGTTACTGCAGCTGTTTATTGTGTTATCGTGAGAAAATAGCTTTTCTTGCCCGTTGCTCATATTTAAAGAGGTATTCCATCTATAAATATGCTCTGTGACACAGTAACTTTCGCTTACGGCCATACCACCCTGAACACGCCCGATCTCGTCTGATCTCGGAAGCTAAGCAGGGTCGGGCCTGGTTAGTACTTGGATGGGAGACCGCCTGGGAATACCAGGTGCTGTAAGCTTTTTTGCAAGACTGCGTTACAGGGGGCGCTATTTCACAATATAAGGACACTTACAATTTCATTCAGTTTTCAGGCAACTTTTAGCAAGGTGGGCCAAATATTTATTTTCTTCTTAGCGGGGAGGAGGAGGGAGAAATAGGAATAAAGTTAAAACATTTTTTTACTAACCTTTCCCTTCCTTACAGGTATGGTACACAGATGCACTGATATCTGCACTGATCTCTTGCACAAACTATTGTTCCTACCATGTATTTATGCACATCTTGTAAGTCACTCTGGATAAGAGCATCTGCGAAATGCTTAAAATGTAAAAATGTAAATGTAAGTACAGGAGGTTCCCTGGAAATACTGGAGCGTCCACAGATATGGCATGAGTGTTGTTTCGTGTGTACAGTGGAGGGGGATCAGCCTTTCTAACATGAAACTAAAGCTCCAACCAAACAACTGCAACTGCAGTCCAGACAGGGTCAGTATAGCAGAAGAAAAAAACATACAGTTAATCCGTCTGCCCACTTTGGTAATAAATGAAATAGCTAAAAAGGAAAGCAGCTAATTTCAGGCTTTATTCATCATTATTTATCTTGACATATTGAAACAGTAGTAGGCAAAAAAGTGGAAACACTTGAGGAAATGAGGGACACACAGTATACTGAAAGCAGGTGTTTTTCCTGAATTAATTAAGCAATTAGCATCCCAGCGTGCTCAGGGTTGTGTACAATAATGCTGGGCACATTTGCCTATAATTATGGCCAGTATGGCTAGAACAGTGTTTCTCTACCATGGTCCTGGGGGGCCCCTGTGTATGCTGGTTTACATTCCAACCATAATTGTGATGATTGGCTGTCCACTCCAGGGGTAGGGGGGAGGGAGAGCCGGCACATGCTCGCTGAGGAGCGGGAGGGCATCCCTAGACAGCAGCTGGGCGAGTTCTGTCTCGGAGGAGGCGCATCATTGCCGGCGCAAACCCCCCGACAGGTTTACAAAACTGTATAGGTATACATCACCTATAAATAACCTTCTCCCCTTTTCCCCAGTATGGCCTGCAAACCAACAATTACATCCCGCAATACCCGCAACATCAGAGACCCCAACAAATGCCATACAGTTGGGCGCCCCCCCCCCCCAAATTACATTGATGTCTGCTCACGGTTGTCTCCCCACCAGGTCATTCATGTTTAGACGGCGCTTAGCCCTGACCGAGAACTGCCCCCACAGATACACTGACTCGGAACATGTACACCATCTGTTCTGGGAGTGCTCCGTGGCCAGACGGGTCTGGGGCCTTGTTGTTTCCTCTGTCTCCCCTAACAGGCCCTTGCTGAGATCCTCCCTGATGGCTGAGAGGGTCCTGTTCATCCCCCATTTAAATGTAACATTGTTAAACGTCCTTTAAATGTTCCACACAGTATCATGTGCTCCTTGATCTCAAACGGAGCGAACTACCCACAGGCGGCCGCAAGGGTCTGCACAGGAGAGAGGAGGGAGGAGAGAGCGAACGGCAGAAAGGAGAGGGAAGGAGGGCAGGAGAGGAAGAAAGAGAGAGAGAGACAGACAGAGAGAGAGAGAGAGAGAGAGAGAGAGAGAGAGAGAGAGAGAGAGAGAGAGAGAGAGAGAGAGAGAGAGAGAGAGAGAGAGAGAGAGAGAGAGAGAGAGAGAGAGAGAGAGAGAGAGAGAGAGAGAGAGAGAGAGAGAGAGGGGCAGAAAGGCGAGAGGGATGGTGAGAGGGACGGATTGAGAGCAGGAGCGAGAGAGGAGAGAACATAGACATTATGTGACATTTCTAGAGGCATGGAGAATGTGGAATACTGGCTTGATGTTAATATTTCAGACAGTCGTCATAAAAAATAAGCTGAGCAAGCTAAGAAGCAAAGCCTCACTACTTTGTTTATTTTGTTTGTCTTCATATTAGTTGTAACCAACTCACGTTTTTATCACACTGGACATTAACTGCTTTCTGAACTCTGAACTGTGTGAATCCTGTGTGCCCTTTTTAAATGGTCTTCCTCGTGGTGTTATTCTGTACTGTTAGAGGTGTGGAATTCCAGCAACAGGTCAGATGTCCTCCCATTTATCAGATGCATTTATCCTTATATCCACAAGAGGGCGGCAGAGCACGTCATGTTAGAAAGAGCATTTCCTGAAGTCAAAGTACAGGTGCGTTCAATACGGAGAAAGTTGTTTACTTATCTTTATTAACAAAAGAAAGAATAAAATTAATTAAATTTGTCTTTACTTGAAACAGACTTGTGACTAGAATAGTTGGTTATGCTAAAATCCATGTACAGTGTGTGCACAATGGGAATTTTGAATATGCACATGAACACACGCACACACAAACCTCAACACAAATACACATACATGCACACACACATACATACACCTTCAAACATACACATCACACACAGTGGAACTCCAAGGGTACTCGGGTGGTGGAATTGGCAATTTGCCCAATGCAACTACTATTTCCCATAAACTGTCCCCTAGTTTTATCTCGAGTGTATATGTCAAAGCAAAAGCTCACACTAGTTAAAAGAACAACAGAAATAACTCGGGACTTTAGGACTAGGCCGCATCTTGAGGGCCTTCTGTCCCTGTGTGGGGTGTAAACAGTTATGGGCATGGCATTGTAAATTGAGTACACTCATAGTCACTGCCCAGGGTTTATATGCAAATGCAGAGCTACCTCATTGTTCCTATTCTTCCTCTACTGCTTATTTACTTGTGATACAAATATTCCTAACATCTCCTCATGCTATAGCTCCTGGGTATAGCAGTGTATGCCCATTGGCCACATGTGGGAGGAGGCATGAACTACAGATAGGGTTGAGAAGGGGGGACAGCAAAGTCAGTCACTTGGGAAATAGGCCTCATTATTTTGCTGTATAATCATAACAAAACTGATGGAAAGTTACTGAAGGGTCGCAAGTTGAAGTTGCCCCCTTCCTAATGTATGCAAGAAACATGTATTGTGGAAGGGAAAAATGGGTATTTGGCCCATCAATAAAGGAGGGATTTCAGCCATGACCAATGGGTGAAATTCCAAAGGGCGATGGCCATCTCGAATGTAAGAGATATATACTGTTGTTTTCCTTTGTCTCTTCGGAGATACTCTGACATTCTTCATGCAAGAGTGTTAGACTGATTCCCTGTTTGAACAGTAATACAAAGCTTGAGTGAACTAAGTCTCTCTTCCTTTGCATCGTAGAATTTCCACGACACTACTTACTTAGCAAGCCACGTCCGAAGTTTTGACAATGAGAGAACTCTGCCATGTCGTGGGTGTAAGGGCGGGCTGCTTTATTTGTTTATTCCCAGCAGAAAGAGTTTTTTTAATGTCGTACTTACTGTCTGCCAGTCAGGTGAGCGATGAGAGAGGGCAGGTCAGAGTCTAAAGATATGAACTATAAACTATATACACGTAGGGGTGAGTTCAGGTAATGTGGGACATCAGGTAAAGTGGAACAGCTATGCATTGTTGTATATTACTACAAATATATACAAATATATATATAACAAACCATTGTTCAGTGGCAAGAAGTGTTGTAGCAACAATTCAAGATCAGCTTTGGTGATTGGCTGTTGATTTTGCACATATCAAATCACTACAATGCATAGCTGTCCCACTTTACCTGATGTCCCACATTGCCTGAACCCTATACATTATGTTTTTACAATATATTGATTTATTAATCAATATATGGGTTCTGTGTGGCTCAGTTGGTAGAGCACAGCGTCGGCAACGCTTAGGTTGTGGGTTCAATCCCCACTGGGACCATATATACTGAAAAATTGATGCATTCACTACTGTAAGTCGCTTTGGATAAAAGCGTCTGCTAAATGGCATATATTATTATTATATTATATTATTACAGCAATATGAAATAAATATCGCTGTATAAAGGCTTGCATGTTTATAATAAAGACAAGATTTCCACATCATCAAATCATATCACATACATAACATACAATGTATGTAAGATGAGTTATTTTGTCATATGTTATTTTAGAAGAGGAGTGTGCATTCGTGGCAGGTGCCCTGGTTGTGTTGGAACACATTAACCTTCTGATGTAGGCGGCATGTAGTATAATGGTTAGGGAACTGGACTTGTAACTCAGAGCTTGCTGGTTCAATTCCCAGGTGGGACACATCTACCGTTGTACCCTTGAGCAAGGTACTTAACCTGAGTTGCTTCAGTAAAAATATCCAGCTGTATAAATGGATTGTATGTTAAGAAATGCAAACTGTGTAAGTCGCTCTGGATAAGAGTGTCTGCTAAATGCCTAAAATGTAAAAAATGTAAATGCTATTGCAGCATGATATTTGCGAAAGCTCATATCCGTGTCCTTTTATGGGTATGTGTCAGCTCCATCCAAAGCTGTAGAGCACACGTCCTCGCTGCTGTCAGCGTGGAAAATAAATGTTAATTTCATGAGCAACACATTCGCTTTGTAAGCTGAGAAAACCGACACATCGAAAGTCGGGCATTAAGAATACACACCTTTGGGTCCCTTTTTCAGCACACTGGAGCTGATGTGGATCCTGCGGGGTGGGGAGGATGGCGAGGAATCATGGCGCACTTTCTTTGAGCCTTTCGTCTTTGGGGGGAAGGGGGTCAGGGGAATCAAGCTGGTGAGGTGAAGGGTCACCAGGTGAAAGGTCAGGCAAGTTGTGATGGACGGAACTTTCTCGATTGCGAAGCGAGTCATGCCAGGTCTCGGTGCGACTGCTGTTCTGTTTTCATGTGGGAGTAATTTCCTGAGCTGGGGTACAAATGAGAAGCATTAGGTGGCAGCGTTAGCATAATGGTTAAGGAACTGGGCTTGTAACGCAAAGGTTGTAGGTTCGATCCCAGGTGGGGGCACTGCCGTTATACCCTTGATACTTAACCTGGATTGCTTCAGTAATATATCTAGCTGTATAAATGGAATGTATGTAAAGAAATGTGAAACTGTGTAAGTTGCTCTGGATAAGAACGTCTGCTAAATGCCTGTAATGTAATTAGGTATCTGCCATATTCACAAAGAACACATTTTACTCTTCAACATACAACGACAAAGCTCTTTAGTTCCATAAATCTGCAACATCAGTTTCCTGTCAAAAACAAATGCCCCGTCATGTTCGAGGGCCCGGTTTTGAGAGAGGGGCGGCAGTGTAGTGTAATGGTTAGGGAGCTGGGCTTGTAACTCAGAGGTTGCAGGTTCAATTCCCAGGTGGGGCATTGCTGTTGTACCCTTGAGCAAGGTACTTAACCTGAATTGCTTCAGTAAAATATACAGCTGTATAAATGGATCGTATGTAAACAAAAGTCGCTCTGGATAAGAGCGTCTGCTAAAATGTAAATGTTTACCTGATAGTACGCCGTCGGATGAAGGGTACAAGAGAGATGCTTCATAATAGTGAAATACAAGAGTCCGAGCCAAAGAAAAGTGCCCTCCTTTGTGTCATCGAGGGCCACTCCCACAGGTACACACCAAGGTGTGATGCAGCTGGACTTTCCCACTCCTCTTTCATCCTTGTACTCAAGCACCTGGCTGGAGATGGACTTGCGCTCACTGCTTGTTGAGAGTGCCAAGGTCTTTGATGGCCTACATCGAACACTGCAACAGTTAACAATAGAGCTTGTTTCAGTCAAAAATAGACTAGTTTCAGTTAGAAACAGGCTTGTTTCAGTTAGAAATAGGCTTGTTTCAGTTAGAAACACATTAGTTTCAGTTAGAAACAGGCTTGTTTCAGTTAGAAACAGGCTTGTTTCAGTTGTATTCTGAAACACATAGCTATAATGATCCGACGGTGTAAAAGTACAACTCTTAATATTTCTATCTGTTGAAATTCATTACAAGCTATTCCGTATTGAAAGTAGTACTACACATGAAGTGGTAATTTACCTTACCCTATACAATCTTAGTCTATAAATGCAATTTACTAGCAGGTTCATCTCTAGTGACAGTAAATGTTCATGTGTCCCTCTGAATTATTTCCCAGTGCTTGGTAGTTGAGGAGTAGACCAGGGAGCAAAGTAAGGCTAGGGTATGGTGTGATCAGAGGGGAGGGAGACTCACAGAGTCAATACCCTGTGAGGCAGCCAGAGCAGACACACCTGCATCCTTGATCAAAAGGATCTGCTATCCCCGTGCCTCTCAGTTGTCCACTGAGGCAACAAGGTACATAGATTATAGAACAGTTTAATAGGAGATCCAGGCGTAGGCCTACAGTACATCTCTTGAGAAGTTCATGCTACATAACCGTGCATACAGCAGGATTAACTGAGGCTTGCAGCTTGCATACATGACTTGATTTATAGTGTCTGAGTGATGTTGATTACAGTTACATTTGACATTTTAGGCATTTAGCAGATGTTCTTATCCAGAGCGACTTACAAGATGTGCATTAATACATGGTAAGATTAATCATAGTCCGTGCTGGAAATCAGTGTCGTGATATAGCAATAGACATAATCATTGGCAGCTGCAAACCATACCTGTAACACAAGGAGGGAAAAGTTAGTTTTTTTGTTTTTTTGGGGGGGGGCAGTCATCAACATAGATATATATTACAAAATGCAGTATTGAACATAAAAGCAGTTGTGATGACAATTAGTGGTAATGGAGTCTGAAGAGATGGGTTTTGAGTCTCTTGCGGAAGATCGCAGGTGATTCCGTGGTCCTGACCGAGTGCGGAAGATTGTTCCACCACGGGACAGAGAAGAGGCGAGACCGTGAGGAGCGGCTGCCGGGCGCCTGGAGGGATGGGACAGTCAGTTTGCCTGAGGAGGCGGAGCGAAGGGGTCTGGCTGGGGTGTAGGGTGTGATGAGTGACTGGAGGTAGGAGGGAGCAGTTCCTCTAGCAGCTTGATAAGCCAGCACCAGTTGATTACCTGTCAACATTTACCAGAAGGTGTTGCACTCTGACCACAATACTGTCATAAAGGCAGTATTTATGTCCATTATTGCTTGTAATGGTCTGCTTAAGACATACCACTATATGCGGTTTCCATTTCCTTAAACATGCATTAGAGTCCCCTCTCTCAACATACTTGTGTGTGTCTGTGTGTGTGTGTATATACAGAATATACAGTTAACTGCCCAAATAAAGGAAACACTTTAGTGGTAAATTAAGCGTTCTGGCATGGTTATGGTGTGGGGTGGGGTGGGGTTATGGTTCATTTCCCACCATGGTTTAGGTTCACTCAACCCCCTGGAGGGCAAGGTAAACGCCAATAAATACAATGCTTCATTCTTTGGTGAAGCATTTCTACCCTGATGGGAGTGGTCTCTTCCAAGATGATGATGCCCCCATCCACAGGGCACGAGTGGTCACTGAATGGTTTTATGAGCATGAAAATGATGTAAACCATACGCCATGGCAGGGCCGGCTCAAGGCACAGGCAATACAGGCAGCTGCCTGGGGCGCCATGTCGGCTAGGGGCGCCAGGTCGCCCTCACAAAAAAACAAAAAACAATCGCTGGTGGCTGGTGTGCGCCCTCTCCTTTCCTCCCAATGAACAAATAAACAAAAAGAAATACACTTTGCACGTCCCTGTTCTGGTGGCACGGTGGTGCAGTGGATAGCGCTGTCGCCTCACAGCAAGAAGGTCTCGGGTTCGAATCCAGGCCGGGGGCCTTTCTGTGCGGAGTTTGCATGTTCTCCCGTGTCCGCGTGGGTTTCCTCCGGGTACTCTGGTTTCTTCCCACAGTCCAAAGACATGCACGTTAGGCTAATTGGAGAGTCTAAATTGCCCGTAGGTATGAGTGTGTGAGTGAATGGTGTGTGTGCCCTGCGATGGATTGGCGACCTGTCCAGGGTGTATTCCTGCCTCTCGCCCGGAACGCATGCTGGGATAGGCTCCAGCCCCCCCCCCGCGACCCTGACCAGGAATAAGCGGCTTAGATAATGGATGGATGGATGGATGGACGTCCCTGTTCTGTTCCTCACACAATGTTTCATCTGGCCTGCACTTTGACTAGGGGTGCAATGGATCACAAAACTCACGGTTCGGATCGTATCATGGTTTGAGTCATGGATCGGATCATTTTCGGATCAGCAAAAAAAAAAAAAAGGAGACAAATATAACTTTAATTTCCATTTATTCTGTAAAACACTTAAAGCAGTGAAATTTTTTGCCCATTTACTGCTTTTTAAAACGTTAGGTTAGTAAGCTACCGTTAGCTAACTAGCGTCTATGGAGTTATCTTAGTCCTAAAGTAGCCAAGTACTAGCTAGTTGGCTAACTGATGTTTTCCAGAGTCTGAGTTGTAGGGTAAATAAGATAGCGGTTAGTAAGCTCGCTAGCTATCGCTAACATTTCTTATACGGAGTTAGCTAACGGTAGCATAGACCTACTCTTGGCTAGCTAGCTAGCGTGTATCCGCTTTGGTATGTCGCTAGCCAATTCAGAAAACGTTCATGTTATCTATTGCTCAATTGAGCTAGCTATTGAACTTGAAAACTGCCATAATCTGTTCTACAAACTGTAGAAACGTTTAGTTGCTTGACACCATGAGCTGGCTCGATAACTCATTTGAAACACTTCACTTATCTTCCCTCTGCAAACAGCTTGGAAAAGCATTAGCGAGCCTGGTTAACTAACGTTAACCATCTAGCTAATCGTTCAGCATAGCTAACTCTGACCTAGTATGTTTTCTTCTAGCTATGTTTAGCCAGCTAGTTAACCTCGAGAACCCGTTATCACTGCTTACACAATAATGTTAGGGGTAGACATCCAATCTTGGTTTCCTAAGCTAGCTAACATTTGCGAGCTAGTTAATAACAACTATCACTGATCTGTGTAACGACTAACTTAACGTAACCATTCTTCAATTGCTTGGGCGTTTAACAACAATCAACAACCAGCAAGCAAGGCTGCTAAATGTTTTGTAGCGAGGCAGCCAAAGTAGAAATAGCTGGCTAACTAACATTGCGCATATACTGTATACTAAGAGATTATTAAACTAAATTAGCTAACAAGTTCACTGTACCCCTAAGAGTTGGCTAGGGTCACTGCATGCAAATGCCTAACGTTACTACTTTTTTGAACAGCTGACTACGAATGTCTAGAATGTTTTAAATGTATTGTGGCAGCCCAATGGGCTGCACAAGAAAATGGCTGCCTGGCCTACAACACATGGGAGCCAATAAGCACTACATTTCCCAGCAGGCCACAGTCACACCTGAGCCAAATGAAGGCAATGGAGCTAACGGCCAGCTGAAGGTCATTTCAAGGCCTATTTAAAGGACTCGCTCCCAGCACCTGAGAGAGGAGTAGGAACGTGTGTGGGAAGGAATTGCTGTGTGTGTTTGAATAGTGAGTACCTGTGAAGTCTTTTGACCAGCCAGGATTTAGAAAGAGAGTGTTGGAGTGGGTTTTTTGTGTATGAACTTGGATTGTTTTGAGGACCCCCTTTGGATATCGACTACGGACTGGATTGCGGAACTGACTGGATTTTGGATTGGATTTTGGACATTGACGACGAGATAAGGATTTGTGGACTTTGTGTTTGTATTCCCCTGAAGACCCCACCCTTTGTTTTGTGTTTGTCAAGAGTTTGTTTATTAAATTATTATTTTGTTTATATTACTGCCTCCTCTGTGTTCTTGAACTTGCCTACGCCCTCTGCAAGGTCCGTGTGTGTCGCCCAACCCCTGGGGACACCACAGTATCTAATGTTGGATAGATTAGGCTACAGGTAATTTACAGGGAAGCCAAAGTGCTCCCATACATGTGATTTAAATTATGCGGGAGGCTTTTCAAGTTCCTCCGCTCCTCCGCTAGCCATGACTTGTCTGCTTTTTGCAACGCGATAATCTCTGATTGATTCGTTGGGATTCAACATGACGTAAACACACAATGGCTTTTTTTGTGCATAATTAACCAATCGTTGCGCTTCAGAGCAAAACACAGCATGCACCTGTCTTGTCTATCTCTTCACTGTAACTCTGCATCGACATTTAGGGAATTGTTACTTTAAAACGTAACAGCGGCAGAAAAACTGTATTTCTCTATGATGGTTCAATTTAGCAATTAATCAGCGGTTCATAAGCATGCCGAACCGGGGGTGATCCATACGGATCACGGATCAACTGCGTTCCGTTACGCCACTAACTTTGACAGAGATGCTGTTACTGAGGTGGGGGATACGATGCCTGGCTGCTTGCTGAAAGTGGGGGTTATGTGCGTGCATCACAGGCAACCCAAGAGACGTGCTGTCGCCTGTCGGGTCAAGCGCAGGTGACGGGGTCAGAGAGGCACGCACTACTGATGCAGTCAGGCAGAGAGCCAACATCAGCGCGGCGCGAGATAGATATCAGATCGATGACAAATTTTATATTTGCACAATGACTTTGAAAAGGCACAAGCCTTCAGGTGCACAGGGGAGAAAACGGAGGAAGGAGGAGGAAAAGAGAGCCCAATTAAGAGGTAGGCTATGTCATCAAAATGCAGTTTTGTTGTGTTTCTGTATTATTGTAGGAGGCTAGGGAGCTAACTAGCTAAGTAATAAACAAGCTAATGCTAGCTAGATAATGCGATGCTAAGAGCTACTGTTAGACTCATACAGATTGAAGGATTAATGCATGCTGATGCTGAGTTACCCAACCCTCACGTTTTGGCTTGAAGCTTATTAGTACCCACCTGTAGTTATTCCCAAAACTAGGCTACTACACCTGAATTGCAGAGTTGCAAAACCCTCATGCTTGCCTTGAGTCTCAAGCTTTATTAGGCGACCAAAATTAGTAGTAGGCTACAACATTATATCAGTGATAATAATGTGGCTAGCTTCCATGATGTCTGATTGATGTTTGTTGAGGGGGGGGGGCACCCAAATGCCAATCTCGCCTAGGGCACCAAAATGTGTAGAGCCGGCCCTGAGCCATGGCCATCTCAGTCACCAGATCTCAACCCAATTGAACACGTATGGGAGATTCTGATAATGCTTTATCATGGAAAGAGTATTTTTACGGGGTGGAGACATTCTAAGTGGAATTACAAGAAAATGAGACTTAAGATTTTTAAAATCTTAAACTGAAACTCAAAACATGACAAACAAGTTACTTATTATATGAATGATATAATCAATTTCACAACTGCACTTTACAACTGCAATCTGCAGTTGAGTGTCAATAAAGCATTAAGAAAATCCACTTATTCTGTAAGGGGTGTGGTCTCGCAGATTCAAAACAAGGGGCATTCAGGAAGTGTTTCTTGTTGTCTCCCTGTATGTGGTACAGCAAGTTAAAACCAAAAAAAAAGGTCTAACTCTAGGTGAGTTCTACTTTATGTTTCTTTGGATATGCACATCTTGTAAACCTTTAAATGTTATTTATGTATAATATGTATGGTGTATTGCAGATCTATATTTTATCTAATTGGGAAAAAAGCATAGTTTCTCTTTTTATAAGAGGATTGTGTTTTACCTGGCTGGAAATAAATATTTGACTTGAGGGGTTAATATCAAACAGATAAAAAAAAGACCTGCCTCTTTATGCACTGAAACCAAGCATAGAGCTGTTGCAAGCACATCCGGAATGATTTGCTTAGTATGGTGAGGAGTTTATTTAAATTTTTTAATTTAGAAGTGTACTTATTTAAAACACAGGTGCACTACAACAAACCAGGATCAGTATACAAAGTCATTTTAACGGAATTTAAGAAAGATCTACATTTAAAATTGCAATATTATAGAGGGGCCTCAGATAACGTAGCGGTCTAACGCACTCGCATTGACTGGTGCTTTGCGAGTGTGAGCTACCTATTGCGGTCACAGTTTGAAACCTGACTGTGCCAAACTGGCCCTGGGAGGGAGCCCTGATTGGGGGCCGCATTTGGCTGTCTGCCCCAGGGGGAGGTGGGAGGGTGAGTCGGCACAAGCTCGTCGAGAACCGCAAAGGGTGTCTCCAGAAAGTAGGTGGGCGAGTTCCGTATCGGAGGAGGTGGGTCATTGCCAGCCTCGGAGAAGAGCTTGCCCCACAGAGACAGGCGGCGAGTTCGTGAGGGAGGGCGAATCTAAATAAATAGAGGGTGTAATTGGCTACTAAATTGGGAGAAATACAGGAAAAAAAAAATATTAAAAAATAAAAAAATAAAAAAAAAATTTTTAAGAATTTATTTCAGATTTTCTCCCATTTTCTCCCAATTTAGTAGCCAATTACACCCTCTATTTTTCATGTCAATCCCCCCCTCTTATTGAGAGTTCCCTGCCGTAGTCCTGTGACCGGTAGTGACAAAGGTGAAGTATTGTCTCCTCCGAGACGGCACTCGTCAAGCTGTCGACTGTAACTCCGGTGCTACAGAGCCACTCCTGTACGGAGCGAACTTCCTGTCGGCTTCCCTCCCCCCTCCCTGGGATGGACAGCCAATTGCCGCCCCGGGTGGCACTCCCTGCCAGAGCCGACTCTGGCGCGGCCGGTGTAATCGAACCCCGGTCGCAGTGGCCAGCGTCGAACGTTGTAACCGCTAGACCACCTGGGAGGCCTTTTATTTTTATTTTTTAAATAGCAATTATATATATATACAGTGGGGAAAATAAGTATTTCACCCCCTGCTGATTTTGTGAGTTTGCCCCCTTACAAAGAAAGGAACGGTCTATAATTTTCATGGTAGGTTCATCTTAACAGTGAGAGACAGAAGAAATCCCAGAAAATCACATTATATTAATTTTAAACATTTATTTGTGTTTTATTGAGGAAAATAAGTATTTCACCCCCTAGCAAAACATGACTCAGTACTTGGTGGAGAAACCCTTGTTGGCAAGCACAGCGGTCAGACGTTTCTTGTAGTTGGTCACCAAGTTTGCGCAGATCCCAGGAGGGATTTTGGCCCACTCCTCTTTGCAGATCCTCTCCAAATCCTTAGGGTTTGTAGGTTGTCGCTTGGCAACTCGAAGCTTCAGCTCCCTCCACAGATTCTCTATTGGATTAAGGTCCGGAGACTGACTAGGCCACTCCATGACCTTAATGTGCTTCTTCTTGTGCCACTCCTTTGTTGCCTTAGCCGTATGCTTTGGGTCATTGTCATGCTGGAACACCCATCCACGACCCATTTTCAGTGTCCTGGCTGAGGGAAGGAGGTTCTCACCCAAGATTTCCCGGTACATGGCCCCATTCATCCTCCCCTCGATCCGGTGAAGTCCTCCTGTCCCCTTAGCAGAGAAACAGCCCCAAAGCATAATGTTTCCACCGCCATGCTTGACGGTGGGGATGGTGTTCTTGGGGTCCAAGGCAGCTTTTTTCTTCCTCCAAACACGGCGAGTCGAGTTGCCAAAGAGCTCAATTTTAGTCTCATCTGACCACAGCACTTTCTCCCAAGCCTCCTCTGAACCATCCATTGGCAAACTTCAGACGGGCCTGTACATGTGCCTTCTTGAGCAGGGGGACCTTGCGGGCACTACAGGATTTCAATCCATTACGGCGTAGTGTGTTACCAATGGTCATCTTGGTGACTGTGGTCCCAGCTGCCTTGAGATCATCAACAAGCTCCAGCCTTGTAGTTCTGGGTTGTTCCCTCACCTTTCTCATGATCAGGTTCACTCCACGAGGTGAGATCTTGCGTGGAGCCCCAGACCGAGGGAGATTGATGGTCAATTGGTGTTTCTTACATTTTCTAATTATCGCACCAACAGTTGACTCCTTCTCACCAAGCTGCTTGCCAATGGTCTTGTAGCCCATTCCAGTCTTGTGCAGGTCTACAATTTTGTCCCTGATGTCCTTAGACAATTCTTTGGTCTTGCCCATTGTGGAGAGGTTGGAATCTGATTGATTGATTCTGTGGACAGGTGTCTTTTATACAGGTAACGAGTACTTAATTAGGAGTACTAATTAAGTAAGAGGACTAATCTGTGTGCCTCCTGGTCACATAACCGGTCTGTGGGAGCCAGAATTCTTGCTGGTTGGTAGGGGGTGAAATACTTATTTTCCTCAATAAAACACAAATAAATGTTTAAAATTCATATAATGTGATTTTCTGGGATTTAAAAAAAATATTCTGTCTCTCACTGTTAAGATGAACCTACCATGAAAATTATAGACCGTTCCTTTCTTTGTAAGGGGGCAAACTCACAAAATCAGCAGGGGGTGAAATACTTATTTTCCCCACTGTATATGTATATATATATATGATGGTCAAATTCATTTGACCTTGGGGCATGACAATTTGTATTATAAGCATATCTGCTAAATGCTTAAATATCCTTCTTACAGTCAGAAATGTCTACTCTGCATATTGTGCTCACGATTGGTAATGTCCAATTCTTACTGCAGAAATTGAGCTGAAGCATGTCGGCCGATGACAATTTTGAGCCATCACCACTGCAAAGCAACACAAAACCCAAAAATGGCAGAAAGTACATCATGTATCACGGAACATCTTGGGACGCTGCCCTACAAATTCTGGAAAATGGGTTCTGTCAATCCGAGAATGGAATGTTGGGGAAGGGAGTATATGTCAGCCGTAACATTGAGAAGGCCAAACGGTACCCCCCGCATCTACCTAAGCATCAGCGCGTCGTCCTAATGGTCAAGGTTAGAGTTGGCAGAGTGAAGAGAATTAACTACCAAGGGCACCCCATGCAGAAGACCTGGCACACTGTGCATGGCTATGATACAGCCTGGTGCCCTCCTAACTGTGGGATGGTGTCGAGTGGGCTGGAAGAGGACTGCATCTGGGACCCTGATCGCATCGGACTTTTACAAGCAATCTATCCAAAAACAAGAGTCCAAAATATTGGGTTTCTCAGGAGATACCTATGCTGCTGTTAATGCACTTTTTTTGCATTCAAATTCATGCATCCTGTTTAAACATGGCACTAATAACACATATTATGAGAAAACGATTATAAAACAAAATTTAGACAATCTGCAATCTGTTTTTGAAATGAGTGTGTCTAATTATTTGTATTAAAACATAAACTGACAGTTATTTTTTGTTGTTGTTGTTGTTGTTGTTGTGTTATCTCAGCAAGTACACAATAAGAGCTGTCTCTCTCTCCCATGAGCACACATTTAATGTCATTTAAAATGTCATCAATTAAAATTCTGCACCATTTACAGAAGCTGAATATGGTGGGTGAAACCCAGTGGAATGCATACCGTCAGAAAGCAACAAAGCTGCTATATGAGAGACTACAGTATCTTCAGCAAATGACTTGGGGCATTTAATGGCTTGTTTTGACCCTGCAAACCATTAAATCATCTCAGTCCATTTGGCACGATGGTACTGTACTGACATAGAGGCACCATATAAGTTTATGTGAAAATTACTTTCATAAACTTTCATTAAAATTTCTCTGAAGGTTTATAACTTTTATAACTAACTAAAGGCTTTTGGAGCTGCAAGGCATAGGTCATTGGCAGGTTTCAAATATGTTATAAACCCATCAAATTAAAGGCTTTTTTTAACTTCAACTCCCCACTCAAGTGCCTTGAGTTTTTTTTGTACATGCATGTTGCTTCCCCTGTTTTCAAAGAACACCTTACCAGCCGGAAATGCAGGCTATATAAACGATAGAGGCTCAATGCTCCCCCTCCAGAGGACAGAGGTGCGAAGTACCTAATGCGGCAGTGTAGTGTAATGGTTAGGAAACTGGGCTTGTAACTCAGAGGTTGCTGGTTCAATTCCCAGGTGGGGCACTGCTATTGTGCCCTTGAGCAAGGTACTTAACCTGAATTGCTTCAGTAAAAATATCCAGCTGTATAAATGGATTGTATGTAAAGAAATGTCAATTGTGTAAGTCGCTCTGGATAAGAGCGTCTGCTAAATGCCTAGAAATGTAAAATGTAAGGACGCTTGACGTCAAATGCGCAAAATTCACCACCGTTACCGACGGTTCGGGTTATGGTTAGGTTTTGCGGTTAGGGTTTGGGTTACACTCCCCGGTGGCACTCCCAGCCAGAGCCGACTCTGGCGCGACGGGGAATCGAACCCCGATCACCGTGGCCAGCGCTGGATGTTGAAACCACTAGACCACGCGGGAGGCCATGGTTCACGCCTTATTGATGGTGTATTTACACATTGTGTAGTCAAGTAAGAAGTTTTACCTGTAACGTATCGCACGTTAGTGTGCTGTCTTGCCATTGTTATGTTTTGCATGCAGGTAGGGCCATGCTATTCATTTAGGAAATGGCCTCTTCTCTTGATACAGACTCTTGCATCAATGCTCTGAGACGATTCATCTGTCAAAGAGGCCAGGTGACAGAGATAACATCGGACAATGGCACCAACTTTGTTGGAGCGAATCGAGAGCTTAAGGCAGCCTTAAAGAATCTGGATCAGGGCAAGATCCATAAAGCCGTACTGCTGGATGGTATAAAGTGGGTGTTCAATCCTCCATTTGGAGCTCATCATGGTGGAGTGTGGGAGCGCATGGTGCGCTCTATTAAGAATGGTCTTCAGTTAGTCCTCAAAGAACAAGCATTGGATGAGGAATCTTTGAACACAGCCTTATGTAAGGTGGAAGCCATTTTAAATGATCGGCCGCTCACTCTGGTCTCAGACGATCCCAGGGACCCAGAGGCTCTGACCCCCAATCATCTTTTGCTACTCAAAGGCAAAGCACTTCTCCCTCCTCGCATGTTCAGTAAAGACGATCAATACTCAAGGACAATGTTGGAGGACATCTTACATTTTACATTTTTACATTTTAAGCATTTAGCAGACGCTCTTATCCAGAGCGACTTACAAGATATGCATTAATGGTAGGAACAATCATAGTTTGCGCAATAGATCAGTGCAGTAATACAGCGGTAGACATTGTTGCAGGCAGCTGCGTACCATTCTCTCTTCTGGAGAAGGTGGAACAGAGAGGATCTGCCACTCCTACAGGAGAGACAAAAGTATAACAAGATAAAGAGGAGTCTAAAACCTGGAGATCTTGTGCTTGTCGTTGAGGGAAATGCACCCCGGAATTCCTGGCTGCTAGGAAGAGTCCTGAAAACCATCGCAGATTCTAAAGGCCTTGTTTGTCGAGTTCAAGTCAAAACCAAGACCAGCTTTTTTAATAGGCCAATCAGTAGGCTTTTCCTTCTTCTAGCGGCTAATTAGCCTAGAGCAACTTGCTCTTTTGTGGAGCTATGTGCTGGTAACCTCTGGCTCCACACTGACTGACTTCTTTCATACACACACAGCCAAACTTTGAACTATCTCTGCTCTTATGCCAAACACTATCACTATCATGTCTCCATTTACCCAGACCCCTTTGCACCACACACATTCACATGTTGGCATTGCTGCTGCAGGTCAGAGTCACTGAACTGCCATCCACTATTTCACCAGAGGGACTGAATGATACTGAGGTGTTCTTGGGGCATCTGACAGAGAAAATAACGGGTACTGCAGCTGTACATGAATAGCACACCTACATACATCACCTGAGGACTGCTGGTTTCAAGGTCATCTGGACGTGCAAGGTCAATGTAAAAGGATTGTTGAATGCAGATAGGAGATGCCTGCAAAATTGTGGCCTCCACTCTTTTCTAATGTTCTTATATCAAGGAGTAATTGTTGGAATATGAATTCTTTTGTATCAATATGAAGGCAAGAAAATGTGGTTTCTAATGCAACTATGCAACTAAACTGATACCTGCTATGAAAGGTAAAAGTTATGATGATAGACTTAAGGCACTCAATCTATTTAAACTTAGCAAACGGAGACTTGGGGGGGATTTGATAGAGGTTTTTAAATTCCTAAAAGGGATTAACAAAGTAAAATACCAAAGCTTTTTTAAGATAAGTGGGGTCAGCAGAACAAGAGGCCACAGGTGGAAATTAGTTAAAGGCAAATTCCGCACAGATATTAGGACGTTTTTCTTTACACAGAGAGTTGTCAATGCCTGGAACAGCTTGCCAGGTCGGGTAGTAGAGGTAGAAACACTTGGGCTATTCAAGTCCAGGCTAGATCTAGTACTAGATACTCTTTAGATTAGGACATGACGAGCCTAGATGAGCCGAACGGCCCGTTCTCGTCATTATGTATTCTTATGTTCTTATGTTCTAAAAGTTTACATAGTTCTGACAAATATAAAAACAGAAAAATAACATATTGTAAGACAGCAGTACCCTGCATCAACCGCAACTTTTTTGTATGACCTCTTGATGTTGGGTGAGGTTCTATCTTTACATAAATGTGTGATTCATCTGTATGTTTTTTTAACAGTGTTCAGGCATTATACTGTATGTCTTATATTTGTCTTAAATATTATACATGTTTTTAACATGCTGTTTTCAAGATAATACATTTTTTTAAATTTAACTTTGAAACATAATAATGCATTTCTGCTTTCGCTGTGAGCTGGCTTTCCATATAATTTTGAATGACAGTAAGGTCTTGCTCAAACTGCACGCTGAAACGTTTACGAGGAGACCAGTCTGTCCCAATCCCATTCGCCGCCTCACAGTAGCACTCTCCAGAGTCTGAGGGCTTGACATCTTTAATGGTGTAACTCTGTGTGACGGTGTTGGTTCTGCACGCAGCGAGTTTCGAACCGAGGGATCTCGACGCGACAAGAGAGCGATTAAGCTCGCCGAGCTAAAGACTCAAGTCCCTAACTCCGGGAACTAATCGCACTCTTATCCACGTCACTCTGCAGCGGGCGCTCACGTGAGCCCATCCGCTACACCTGCTCTGATCCTCTCCAGGAGGCTACATCTCTAATATTCCCATACCAGGTGAAACTCTTTACTGGTGGGTTAGCATTGCTGCTGCAGGTCAGAGTCACTAAACTCTAAAGGCACTACTTACTTCTACTTTGGTAGCCAATTACATCCTCTATTTATTTAGATTTACCTTCCCCACATGAGTCTGCCGCTTGTCACTACGAGGCAAGGTAATTCTCCAAGGGCAGTGAACTCCACTTCCTTCGAGATGAAATTCACCCACCCACGTTCTGGAGACACCCTTACGTGCTTCACAGCGGACTCGAGCTGGCTCACCCTCCCCCCTCCCCCTGGGGTGGACAGCCAAATGCCGCCCCCGAACGGAACTGATGACCAGGGCTGGTCTGGTATAGACGGGGTTTCGAATCGCGTTCCTGACAGGCAGCACACCCTGTATCGGACCAGCCAAAATAAGATGCGTTACACCGCTACGCTATCCGCTGCCCCACAGCTGTTTTTAAAAGGGATTTGTACAGAATTTAAACCCAGAATCTAGAACGTCTAGAATGCTTAAAATGTCAATGTAAAATGTAAACCTCTGGATTCACAGCTCGAAGGGAGCTCTTTCAGTGTAAAACTGAGGTGCTGTGCTGTAGGTAACAAAGCTACTGGAAACTTGATTGTAAATTATATATATTATTTGAAGCACAAGTATCATCTTAGAGGCAAATATTAAGAGAGAACGCATGCTGTTGCCATGGCAGCCCTGGAGCCTAGAGGCCTAATGGTGTCATAGATGTAGTTGTATCTCAGGATAAGGAATCAGCACGCTCTTAACTGAAAAAGGTCAGCCTTTATTGCTAGGGCATATCCTTTAGGAAAAGACGCTGAAACTGCTCCCTGATGAAGACTTTTGAGCCGATACGTGTGGGCTGTAGTCTCAGCTACTTCAGTCTTTTTAACTTTTCTATATACACTACCAGGCAAAAGTTTTAGAACACCCCCATTTTCCGTTTTTACTGAAATGTAAGCAGTTTAGGTCCAGTGAATAACCTGAAATGGTATAAAGGTAAGTGGTAAACTGCCAGAGGTTAAAAAAAAGGTTACCAAAAACTGAAAAATAATGTAAAACTGGAAAATGGGGGTGTTATAAAACTTTTGACTGATAGTGTATATATATATATATATATGTGCATAGTGTCCCATTGTCTTTAATGATGTCATTTTACCATGATCCTCACAACATCATTATCATAAGATGTGCATATATTGATTCTGATTGGTTGACAGACCAATAATAGAGACATACACTTTCCATAGTAAAACACATGAGCACGGCATACACGCACATTTCACGGACAGGCAATCGCCGCCCCCTAGTGGCGCTCCCAGAGCCAGAGCCAGAGCTGAAACTGGCACAGCCGGTGGAATCAAACCCCGGTCACAGTGGCAAGCATCGAACGTTGTAACCGCTAGACCACTGGGGAGGCCAGGAATATTGGTTTTGATTGGGTATATCTTGTCCGTCCTCGTACCAGATGAGGGCTGGGCGGTCACTCAGAGTGCAGGTGGTTCTGTCACCCTCTATCCCTCTAGAAATTCTTCTTTTTGTTGCCTTTACAGGAGGATTAAAAGTATTGTCAGTTAATAGAACATACAGTAAGTTTAGAATGGCCTGTAAATGTCAATGTGTTACCAGGTGCACCAGTATATTTTCCCTTATCTCTATTAGTCAGGATCCTGAAGAAGTTTTCTTTTCGAAAAAAATTATTTTTGAATCATTTTCTGCCACATGAAAGATATTTCAGTTCTGTTCAAAAGTGTGAAGAGGAACTTGAGATCATGAACTCAGTGTTCTCTATTTCTCCTCAGATGTGAGATTAAAAAAAAGAATGTAAATAGAGAAGACGCAGCTTAATGCCAATGCCAGTAAATGGTACATTGCAGTCTTGTGGATAAGATACAGACGCCGATTGCACATAGGGTATTACTCACTTTACTAATTTCCATATAGCTGAACAGGATATGACAAATCAGAGTAACAGTATATGCAGAACTGTTGCTGAAAGATATTGTAACATATCTAAGCTGAAATCGCTAAGCATCAGAAAGAAAGATTGCCAATATTAGTGTTGAGAGCGTAGCTGAACCGATCTGAATGTACTCCAAAAAAATATACAACTTGTATTATTGTTTTATATTTTATACCAATGCTACATGTGAGTTCCTGAACTGGCCATACAACCTCCTGTCAGCAGTGAGTTTGATTAACTCTTAAGGACCACTGATATTATCATGGAATAAACAGCCATACTTTACTTATCAAAAAATGCATGTCCTTTTCAGAATTGATTCTGACCCTGTACTTTTCAATTGTGAAATATTACTATTTCTCAGTATGGTTAATTAAAGCTGATAACAAAGACATTTACTTCTCAATGTAATCCATTTTATTATAAATATTGTTTTACAACAGTATAAAAGATGGAAAGAAAACGCATTGCAAAAGGAAGCTAAATTATGCAGTTTCCCTGGGTTCTGTCTCAATGGCTGGAGAGTAAACTAGACTTGTGTCTAGTGCAGGGGTGGGCAATCTTACCCTGTGTGGGCCGGTGTGGGTGCAGGCTTTTGTTGCAGCCGAGCAGTAGCTCACCTGATTTGACTAATCAGCTAATCAAAGTCTTCAATCAGGGCTTTGATTAGTGGAATCAGGTGTGTCACTGTTCAGTTGGAACAAAAGCCTGCACCCACACCGGCCCACACAGGGTAAGATTGCCCAACCCTGGTCTAGTGCCACTGAATGTGACTGAGAAAACCATGGAAGTAACGTATTTCCCCTTTTTACTTGAGGTTCATGCATATTGCTAATTGCAAAACATAAAATAGCTTGTCAGACAATTCATATAAACAGATAACACAAAATTATTGAAGAATAGTATACAAATCCTGCAGTAATAGATTCCATAAGATTTTCTCTATTTAATCACAGTAAAGCTCTGCATAAAACTAGCTTTGAATATGAGTTTATATGGATACATATATGCATGTATGCTTTTAATATGAGAACACACTGGAGCAGTGGGAAACACGTCAAATAAAAGATTAAATACATTTATAAGAGCAAATAAATTCCATTCCAATAAATTCTATTATTTTATTCTTCAATTGATTTTAATTCCCCTTTTTGGGTGAAAACGGTCAGAAACATCCTGGCCCCAAATCAACACCCGCTTGAGTCATTGAGAATGTCCAGAGCTGAGATTTTAGATTGATATATGGAGGATAATCTGAAGACAAATGCATATGATTATGTTATTCACTCACTAATACATTTTTTGTGAACTTCTGTTTATTTGATTTTGGTATTAAATATAAGAAATGTTTTCTGAGATACTGCACAGGATTGACAATTATTGTTAAGTTTTGAGTAATTGTGCCCTCAGAAGGCCAATAGAGTGTACTAGTTTAAACTATTCCCAGGGGTTAATTTTACAAGGGCCACTAGCATATTCCTAATTCCTAATTTTTTATTTGCCATTTTTTAAATTGAGTTGGGAGTCCAATGAGAAAGTGAATGACTGCCCAGTGAGTTGAATCATTAATGTCACATTACAGATTCTCAGCAATACAATACAAGCAACAGATGATGGATCACATATCAAAGATGACATCTAAACCAAGACATACACTTCACAATAACTGCAGTATGTAGCAGGGTTACAGCACTTCAGGGAAAAGCCTCCACCATCTGCTCATTACAAGGAGGAGAATGTAGCAGAAACAGACAGTTGTTCTCTAACATTTGTTTAAGCCAAAAATAATCTTCCTTTCATCCATCAGTTCTCTTTCTCTGCAGATTCTCTCCTCTGTGTATTTTAATGACACACTGAGGCTGGAGCATTTCTCAAGCTCTGAAAGAGGCAGAACACAGGAAGAGACTCAGTCACACAAAAGAACACACCCAGTTATATTGTTAAAAATGTACAGAAAGCTATGCTTATCAGTTAGCTCTAACTTTAGTAGCACTTAACTTAAGTGGATTGGTTGGTGAGAACACATCAACATAATTTCTCTAACTGATTGAGAACTGAGAAGACAGACTCACCGTCAGTGTGCTGTAATCAGATGATACATCATTCAGGTTGAGAGTTGTGTAGGTGTCATTGTCAGGGTTAGGACGGGCACTCTGCAGACAGAAATTGCGTGATAGAGATTGAGACTTAAAGGTCCTTGCTTCCACAATGTGTTCTACTAAGCTATTCCATGCATTAGTAGCACTTTGAGATTTACTTATAATGAAAATGCATTATAAATAAAATGTATTATATAATAATAATAATAATAATAATAACTTTGTGCAAAGATTCTTCCTGGAACTATTTTGTGAATCCCTCTTTAATGCTTTTGGGCACAATATGTTGTTGTACATGATCATATTGTGTCATCCCAAGGGGCAGTATGAAGAAATGGCTGCCTGCCTCTTTAACTCTTGGGAGCCACTAAAGCCCAAAAGATTACAGTTCCCAGCAGCCTGCAGTCCCAAACCTGAACCAAGTGAAGAAACGAGGACTGCAGGTAGCTGATGTCAATTTGGAAATGTATAAAGGACTGCTGTTGTGTCACATTGGGGAGGGAGTAGGTTGGAGTATGTTGGAGTATGTTGGAGTATGTTGGAGTAAGTTGGAGTAGTAGAGTAATGGAGTTGTGGAGTAGTGGGTGTTTTACAGAATTTTGGCTTGCTGTTTGGCTTAGATTGGATTGTTTTGAGGACCCCGTTTTGTGTATCGACTTGGACTGTTTGAGGAACCGTGTTGGATTTCGATCCTGGATAAAGGATTAAGACAAAGAGGATTGTGGACTGAATGTGTGGTTTTTTTCCTCGATTACCCCACCCTTTTGTGTTTTGTCAGGATTCCATTGAATAAAATCCTTGTTTTGTTTGAATACTGCCTCCTCCGGATTATTCAACTTGCCTGTGCCCTCTGAAAAGGTCCTTGAGTGTGTGCCCCCCCACCCCAGGGACACCACAATATATATCGATTATCATTCATATTTTCATTTAGGCATTTAGCAGATGCTCTTATCCAGACTGACTTACAAGATTAACACAAAAGCTCAACAAGTCTTCAATGTTGCAGTTCTGTACTATCCTTCAACCTTTCTCATGTTTCTATTACTCGTCACATTAGAGACAGGAAGATTTTAGGAGTGGTCTCAAACTATGAATTTTGTATTGAAAATGCTGAATAATGCCCCTAGTTGTTAGATTTCCAGGGGATGTGCCTTTTATTTTGACAGTATCACAGAGATTAAGCATATTACTCACAGATGAATTACAAAGCTGTGTCCTTTATATGTTTTAATTCTGTGTGTTCATTATGCCCTGCTTGAAGCTCCCAACTCATTTGAAATAAATCTTTCAACTGTTTATGCACTGTCTAAACCGTTGAAATTGATGGAAAATATCTGACTTACTTGAGTATTATATGAACCTTCTTTAGATTTACTCTGGATAACTAACAAACCTTGTAGTGTGACAAAAGTAGCAATGGCACAATATATGCTGCCTTCAAATAGGTTATAGACTTCAATACGTTGTGTAAAGGTATAACAAATGCCTGCTCTTCTAACAAGAAATCAACTTTAAACACAATAATTGAGTCCTTGCCTTTCTGTATATTAAAGACCCAAGGTAAGCTAAAGTAAAACTAATTTGGATTTGATACAAGAAAAAAAGCAAAATCATACAGATTGCAAACTATTGCTCCAACTGTGAGCCAATAAATCAGGTAACAGCAATCGACCAATCAGGAGAGACTCACTGTGAGTGTGTCGTAACCAGATGATACATCGTTCAGGTTGAGAGTTGTGTAGGTGTCGTTGACGGGGTTAGAACAGGCCTATGTAGAGGGAAATGATGTGATAGAGATTGAAACTTTAAAGATTTTCATTTGAAGCAGACCAACATACAGAATTAAGTGAACTGTATCAGAGTTATAATAGGCAGTGTGATCTTGTGGTCATAGAAAATGAAAACACCCAAATCTCGTGAATAATATTAGTGTGAGAATGGATATAACACCTTGTTGCTTACCTGTGTGTCTGCTCCTCTCTCTCTTGCGCTTGGTATTCCTCCCTTCTTCCTGAAAAGGGGAAGAGAGCGAGGAACAAAGCCCTTCAGACACTGTGCATCAGCACCCAGATGATATTTCACTGTTACGTTCATGCACATTGCTTTGATATTAAACAGTGAATCTGCAATCATACATCTTATAAGAGCTGGGTGAGTTTGTGGATTCTGAAAGCACTTACCTCTTACACATCCACACAGTTACAGCTACAAGCACAAGAGTCACAAGGGCTGTGATTCCAGCAGATGCACATATAGTCACCAGGAGACCTTTCTCTCCTAAGAAAAGACACAAACAAGAATCAGTGATGGAAACTGATAAAACCTCAAATGAGTATCCTGTGAGTCACATTTTCTCTCTCGCACGCACGCACACACACACTGTGTACTTTGTATAGTATATTCTGCTATTGTCATTGTTTAAAATAAATTATTTTTCAGTATGCTTGGGAGTTGGAAGTCAGTTTTTTCCTTACAATACAGTATACCTCCTATTGTGATTGAAACAACAGAGGATTTATGAGATCCCTAACAGTATCCCTAACCTGTATCACCTAACAGTAATGCAGTCCACTGTCAGTGGCATTGATCAGATAAAACGTCTTAACATATTATTTGTATTTATTTAACCAGGTAGTTAGTGAGAACTTTCAAACTCTTAGTTTGAAACACCGTACCTGTCTAAGAGATCTAACGTGCACGGATTAAAGATAATATGGATGAATGTTTTCATGACAGCATGACTGTTGTGATTTTGCAACAGTTGAAAAACATCATTGTGCTGGAATTCTAACTCACCTTTTGTAGTTATACTCAAAAGCAGGAGAGCAGGAGAGTTATGGACTCCATGTTTGTTCTCTGCCTCACAGTAGTACTGTCCACTGTTCCAGGACATAAAGTTATAAGTGTTCAATCTCTGTCCTGATCCTGTCTGCCAGACTCCAGTGTCATTCTTCTTAAACCAGGTGTATCTCTGCACTGGTGGGTTGGCATTGCTGCTGCAGGTCAGAGTCACTGAACCGCCCTCCACTATTTTACCAGAGGAACTGACTGATACTGAGGTGTTCTTGGGAGGATCTGAAGGAGAAAATGTCAAACACAGCATGTGCACACAAACTTCACACTTACTGTATATAATCCTAAAAATCATTAATTTGTTTTGACAATTACTGTACATCATGATCATAAAGTAATTCAACTTCCACCATTCTACCTGATAAGCCATTGTCACTAATACTAATAATAATAAAAGAAGAAGAAGAATGGATGCATTTATTTTACACGAACAGCAAACTACCTTTAAAAAAAAAAACGGGATAAGGACCCAGACGCAGATCAGGATTAGGCAAAGAATCGTTTAATGAAGGCAGAGGTCAACACCAGAAGTCAGGGTAGCGAAAGTACAAAATCAAAATCCAAAGAGAAGTCACAAACAATCCAAAAGTCAAAACCGGTAAAACAGAGAAGGCAAACAAACAGAATCGGCAGGCAAACGCGAAGTGAAAAACAGAAGGGGTGTCTCGGGAAAATGCTACAGACTCTGGCTTACTGGTAATCAGCACAGGGGATGAAGATCAACATTCTGACGGGGAATGAACATAAACACGGAACTTAAATACAAGCAGGGAAGGGAAAC
This sequence comes from Aldrovandia affinis, assembly GCA_029706075.1. NCBI lineage: Eukaryota > Metazoa > Chordata > Actinopteri > Notacanthiformes > Halosauridae > Aldrovandia > Aldrovandia affinis. The sequence continues at coordinate 110,351 of JAINUG010000596.1, forward strand.
ACAATAGGAATCAGGTGTGACTGGGAGGAGAGAGGGGTAGGAGCACAGGTGAAAACAATGGGATTCGTTAATACAATAACGAGGGGAAACGAAAGACACGGATTGGGAATAACACAGACACATAGAGTAGGAGCTGAAAATGCTGGCGAACTAGCCAGATGCATGGAGGATCGAGATGATTGGAAACGCCGCTGGAGGACTCGTCTGAGGACGGCATAGAGAGATAGACAATCAACGACCTGGAAGAGCAGGCAGACACGTGCATAGTTCGAAGGGGAGGAACGCATATCGAAATCTGCATGCAAATGAAGTGAAATGTGAGAAGCGTACAGGGATAGGACAACGAGAGAGAGAATGATAGCGATAGTTAGAAGCGTGAGATAATTAGTGATTAGTAGTGTTAGTAACTTAATCTAAATCCCTAATGTTAGTAGTTAAGTAGGTTAGTACTATATACATCTAACTAATATATACAAAGTGTAATAGAAAGTAAGAAGGAAGTAAAACGAGATAATAAGCTAAGACGGAAAAACCGAAACATAGAATTTCCCGAAGTGCTTGACAAAAGACAAGGAGTGGATCTCGAAATACAGGAACAATGACAACAGGGGAACAGAACGTGAATCGAAACGAGAATGATGAATAATGAATAATGAATGAACAAATAACAAAAACAAATCGAGACAGAAATAGCAGAACACAACACAAACATGGCAGCCATTTTCACTACATTTCCCAGCAGACCACAGCAACACCTAGAGGCGTGGGAGGCCCCTGAAAGCCATTGCAAGGCCTATTTAAAGTCTCCGCCCAGCACCTGTTGAGAGGAGTCCCTTGTGGTTGAGAAGTTTTTACTGTGAGTGTGTTTATAGAAAGTGTATACCTTTTTCTTGTGTGACCAGCCAGGATTTGGAGAGAGTGTTTGTTGGAGTGTTTTTGTTTTGGATTTTGGATTGCTATTCTATTTGAATACGGACTGGATTACGGACTTGGAACTGGATTTTTATTTGGATTTGGACATTGCATGAGAAATCAATTTCGGACTTTGTGTTTGTATTACCCTGAAGACCCAGATTGTTTGTTTTCTTTGTTTTGTGTTTGTTGTTTAATAAAGCATCATTTTGCTTATAATACTGCCTCCTCCGTGTTCTTGCACATTCTCACCTCTGCAAGGTCCGTGCGTGTCGCCCAACCCCTGGGGACACCACAAGACATGCAGAACACAACACAAACCCCAGTTGCCATGTCCTCAGACCCTGAGGCCCCTGCATCATCCATCCATCCATCCATCCATTATCTTGCCGCTTATTCCTGGTCAGGGTCGCCGGGGGGCTGGAGCCATCCCAGCATGCCCCTGAGAGGCAGGAATACACCCTCCAAGCCAATCCATTCCAGGGCCCTGCCTCCAAGCCAGCTTCCCTGCCCTACCTCCAAGCCAGCTTTAGACTCTCCAATTAGCCTAACGTGCATGTCTTTGGACTGCCCTTTCCTTTGTTCCCCTGGAGGAAGTCTTCGGACACGGGGAGAACATACAAACTCAGCATAGAAAGGCCCTCACCTATCTCATCCCCTGAGACCTTCTTGCTGTGAGGCGACAGTGCTATCCACTGCACCACACACAACACTCCCCTGCATCATTATCATTAATATTATTTCCTTATTATTTATCTCCTATTAGTTTATTATTGTTACTACCATTGTTTATTTGCCTCACATGCATGTTCCCCTATATTTGTCTGTCCATTTGTCTGTTTATCAGTCTGTCTCTCTGTCCCGTCTAAGCTGACTGACTGTTTGTCTGTCTGTGTGTCGGTCAGCTTGCCTGTTTGTCTGTCCACTGTCTAATGTCTGTTTGGTGGTGGGCCATTTAAAAAAATAAATACTTACACTGCACATTGAGTAGTATATAAGGAGACCAGCCTCTCCCAACCCCATTCACTGCCTCACAGTAGTACTCTCCAGAGTCTGAGGGTTTGATGTCTTTAATGGTGTAACTCTGCTCTGATCCTCTCCGTGAGGGTATAGCTCTACTCTTCTTAAACCAGGTGTATCTCTGCACTGGTGGGTTGGCATTGCTGCTGCAGGTCAGAGTCACTGAAGTGCCCTCCACTATTTCACCAGAGGAACTGACTGATACTGAGGTGTTCTTGGGAGGATCTGAAGGAGAAATTGACAGATTGACACTATACATGAAGAGCACTTTTACAGAACTCAATAACCTTTCATTTTCATGTAATAACATTCTGATCACAATATTTGTGCATTTAGTTTCCTTGGTTAAAACAGACAGCGATAATGGAGAATTCACACTAAGCCAAAGCTTATTGCTCTCTTAAATATGTAGAAATATATTATGGAGAGCTTCAGAGTCAGAGATCTGGTGAAGGTCCACCTGGTCTTAGAAATATGCATTATTATTATTATTATTATTATTATTATAGTAATAATAATGATTACAACAATAATACTAGTAATAATAACAATCATAATAATACTAATACATTTCATAATCGTATTTATCATAATCAGTGTCATTGTGTTCTTAGTCTTATTTGTGTGAAGCTGCCCTGAGGGGCACAAGTCTGATGTCCGCCCCAGGGAGGGGGGAGGGAAGCCGACGTGACGTTCACTGTGTATAAGAGTGGCCCTGTAGTACCGGGGTTCGGTCGACGGCTCGGCGAGTGACGTCTCGGAAGAGTCGTCACTTCGCATTCGTCACTACCGGTCGCAGGACTACGGCAGCGAACTCACATTACTAGGGGGGGATTGACGTAAAAATAGCGGGTCTAATTGGCTACCAAATTGGGAGAAAAAATTGGATAAAATCAGAAACAAAAAAAACAAACAAACAAAAAAAAGTCTGAAGGTTTGACATCTTTAATGGTGTAACTCTGCTCTAATTCACCTCCATTTTCTATCCATTGTGATTTAGTACTATTCCCCAGACTTGCATTAAAGCAAAATGCGCTTGCTGCTCTTTTCAAATAAATTCTAGGACTTTACATGCTTAAAAGGAAAGTCAAATCCACAAGGGTAGCCTTATACTCACATCTCACACTGAGGGTCACTGCAGGGGAAGACAGATTCTCTCTTACGCCACAGGAGTAGCTGCCTGAATCTTCACTGCTGGCTGTGAACTGAAGGTAGTTATTAGGAGGGGTCGAGGGGGTTAGAGGGAGTTTGTTCTTGTACCAGATGAAGGCTGGTCTGCCACTCAGAGTGCAGGTGGTTCTACAGGTCAGTGTCACCCTCTGTCCCTCTGTCACTGTGGCAGGATTCACTTCCACCTGTAGATCTTCATAGAAGAAGAAAACAACAGAAAATCACTCTGACCTCAAATTAATATTCACCTGGTTGTTGTCTTTGTGGGAGGATTCCTTTGTTCCCCTGTGCCAGTCTTCGTATATATATATATATATATATATATAAAATACCCTCACCTATCTCATCCCCTGTGTCAGCGTCCTGCGATTGGGTCCTACCTGCGTATCTACACACAACACCTGCATCATTATCATTAATATTATTTCCTTATTATTTATCTCTGTCACACGCCGCGTGACAAACCCTGAATGGGAACAGAACAGCCAGGAGACACGGAGTGGAGTTTGTCGGTCTACGGACCGGATTTTATTTATTTGTTTTTCTGTCTCTCCCCCCCAGACATGGGGGAGAGACAGTGGGAGTAACAGGTTAACATATAACAAAGACGAACACAAACACAGACACAAAATCTTCACCCTACTCGCATGAAGCTTTCGGGTAAAAACAACAAATAGAAAATAACAAGTTAAAGTAACCAAACTTACGGGACACCGCGCCTCTTCCTCCAGAGTTCCCCTGGAACCTCCTCAGGCACACACATATCCAGTGACCTTTCAAGTGCTTCCCACCCATTCATACTGAGACACTCGAACTTTTCCAGTTTGAGTTCTCTTACGCATTCATTCCAGAGACACTCGCCACTCCCAGGATGTGAGAGTGCTGGCAATCGGCTCTCAAGATACTTCACTCTTCCGGTGAGTTCTTGGGCTTGCTCAGACACTCTCCACTGTCGAGTGTGAGCTCTTTTCCACTAAAACCGGGGCGGCGGACCCTCTTCCAGGGCACCCTCCGCTCCTCCATAATCACACCGAGGAGAGGCGGACACCTAAGCGCACCCCCTCTCCCTCTTCCTCACTCACACAGGAAGCACTCTACTCAGTCACTTTCGACAAACGCACACAAAACTCCACAACATTAAACATCCAACATTCAACATCAAACATTCCACATAAAACGTGCACGCGCACTCACACACACATCAAGACAAGACTGACTGACTCCCCACTCGCCCCACCTGCTCTTAAATAGGCTTAGTTTCTGCCTGGCTCAGGTGGGACTCGTGAGCAATCACCCAATCACAATCACAACTCACATTCTCACCCAGACACCCAATCAGCCAATTGACTTCTATATCAATTGACTGATTGACACCAATAAATGATCAAATAATAATTAAACCAATTAAGGCCTTTGGAGCTCCCTTCCGGGCGACAGTTCACTCTCACACCTGGGAGAGTGCCAAACCTACCCCGAGAAAGTCTCACTGCTCCAAGGCCTCTACTACATGGAACAAGACAGGCAACCATGCCACTCCCATGTGGCCGAGACCGACGTCCTCCACAATCTCCTATTAGTTTATTATTGTTACTACCATTGTATATTTGCCTCACATGCATGTTCCCCTGTATTTGTCTGTCCATTTGTCTGTTTATCAGTTTGTCTCTCTGTCCCGTCTAAGCTGACTGACTGTTTGTCTGTCTGTGTGTCGGTCAGCTTGCCTGTTTGTCTGTCCGGCTGTCTAATGTCTGTTTGGTGGTGGGCCAATAAAAAAAAAAATACTCACACTGCACATTGAGTAGTATATGAGGAGACGAGCCACTCCCAACCCCATTCACTGCCTCACAGTAGTACTCTCCAGAGTCTGAGGGTTTGATGTCTTTAATGGTGTAACTCTGCTCTGATCCTCTCCGTGAGGTTATAGCTGTACTCTTCTTAAACCAGGTGTATCTCTGCACTGGTGGGTTGGCATTGCTGCTGCAGGTCAGAGTCACTGAAGTGCCCTCCACTATTTCACCAGAGGGACTGACTGATACTGAGGTGTTCTTGGGAGGATCTGAAGGAGAAATTGACAGATTGACATTATACATGAAGAGCACTTTTACAGAACTCAATAACCTTTCATTTTCATGTAATAACATTCTGATCACTATATTTGTGCATTTAGTTTCCTTGGTTAAAACAGACAGCGATAATGGAGAATTCACACTAAGCCAAAGCTTATTGCTCTCTTAAATATGTAGAAATATATTAAGGAGAGCTTCAGAGTCAGAGATCTGGTGAAGGTCCACCTGGTCTTAGAAATATGCATTATTATTATTATTATTATTATTATTATTATTATTATAGTAATAATAATGATTACAACAATAATACTAGTAATAATAACAATCATAATAATACTAATACATTTCATAATCGTATTTATCATAATCAGTGTCATTGTGTTCTTAGTCTTATTTGTGTGAAGCTGCCCTGAGGGGCACAAGTCTGATGTTCAGATACACATATATACTCACACTGCACATTGAGACACTCAGATACACATATATACTCACACTGCACATTGAGACACTCAGATACACATATATACTCACACTGCACATTGAGACACTCAGATACACATATATACTCACACTGCACATTGAGACACTCAGATACACATATATACTCACACTGCACATTGAGACACTCAGATACACATATATACTCACACTGCACATTGAGACACTCAGATACACATATATACTCACACTGCACATTGAGACACTCAGATACACATATATACTCACACTGCACATTGAGACCCTCAGATACACATATATACTCACACTGCACATTGAGATGTTTAGAATGAGATGACATTTTTACATTACATTTTAAGCATTTAGCAGATGCTCTTATCCAGAGCGACTTACAAGATGTGCAGAAATACATGGTAGGAACAATCATAGTTCGCGCAAAAGATCAGTGCAGTAATACAGCGATAGACATCATTGTAGGCAGCTGTGTACCATACCTGTAACACTGGGAGATGAGGCACTCCCAATCCCATTCACTGCCTCACAGTAGTATTCTCAAAAGTCTGAAGGTTTCCGACGCTGGCCACGGAGACCGGGGTTCAATTCCCCGTCTCGCCAAGTGTCGGCTCTGGCCGGGAGTGCCACCAGGGGGCGGCGATTGGCTGTCCGCCCCAGGGAGGGGGAGGGAAGCGACGTGGCGTTCACTGTGTATAAGAGTGGCCCTGTAGTACCGGGTTCGGTCGGCGGCTCTCAGTGGCGTCTCGGAAGAGGCGTCACCGCGTCGTCACTACCGGTTGCAGGACTACGGCAGCGAACTCACATTACTAGGGGGGATTGACGTAAAAATAGCAGGTCTAATTGGCTACCAAATTGGGAGAAAAAATTGGATAAAATCAGAAACAAAAAAAACAAACAAACAAAAAAAAAAGTCTGAAGGTTTGCATCTTTAATGGTGTAACTCTGCTCTAATTCACCTCCATTTTCTATCCATTGTGATTTAGTACTATTCCCCAGACTTGCATTAAAGCAAAATGCGCTTGCTGCTCTTTTCAAATAAATTCTAGGACTTTACATGCTTAAAAGGAAAGTCAAATCCACAAGGGTAGCCTTATACTCACATCTCACACTGAGGGTCACTGCAGGGGAAGAGAGATTCTCATGGCCTCTTACACCACAGGAGTAGCTGCCTGAATCTTCACTGCTGGCTGTGAACTGAATGTACTTATTGTACAGGTTGGTGGTCGATAGAGGGAGTTTGTTCTTGTACCAGATGAAGGCTGGGCTGCCACTCAGAGTGCAGGTGGTTCTACAGGTCAGTGTCACACTCTGTCCCTCTCTCACTGTGGCAGGATTCACTTCCACCTGTAGATCTTCATAGAAGAAGAAAACAACAGAAAATCACTCTGACCTCAAATTAATATTCACCTGGTTGTTGTCTTTGTGGGAGGATAAGATTGGCTGTTTCTAGTTACCTGTTACTGAAAGTGTAGATCCACCTTTACCGGAATATGAATCTGTATCTGTTATAAACCTGAAGAAATATGTTTTGGAATCACTCTCTCTCAGATCTCTCACTCTGAGGGTGCAGTCATGTTCCTTATTCCCCCGGTACTCCACTCGGCCTTTGTACTCAGGGGTCTCAGCCAGATCTACAGTTTCTCCAACAAACCAGAATGTTGTTTTTACTGTATTATCATTGGGATATGAGTAAGTGCAGGGCATGTCCACTGAAGACCCCTTTAAGGCACAGATTCTCTCAAGCTGGTAAGACACACTCCAGCCATTCTGACCCAGAACACCTGAAACACACACACACACACATCATCATCACCCTTTTCTGTCATGCCTTCTCTGTACAGTGATAACTACCATAATATCACCAGCTGGTAATGTGCAGTAGAGAAATAATAACATAACTGTATAGCTCCTCTAATCTGGGAATGGTCAAGTCACTCTGTTTGAGCTGAATGTGAAGGGAAAACACAGTTGATGAACTCAGTATTTTAAAACCTCTGGAAGGCATAAACTGGTAAAACTGAGCTTGTTTCATATTTGAAAAGAAAGCCCACTTTTAGCTCATGTCAATAAAAAGATTAATTGGTAAATAATCTTGAGGAAAACCCATCACATTCAGAATATTATGATCCATGGGCAATTTCTTACAAACATTTTCCCTGATTTTCTCCCTGATTTAGTATCACCAATCAGGCCTCTTGAGTCCCCGCTGAGACACCTGCACCCGCCCAAAGAACCCTGCAGCTGAAGCGCATGCACTCCTCCAATGAACTCGGCCACAAGCCAGTGATTACTTTACACCCTACAGTCCAAACGGTACTGCAAGAGTGTGCTCACACCAACCAGAGGAAACTCAACAACTGGTCACTTGTGGGTGCCTGGTGAACCATTGGGGAGAGGTAACCATAGGAACCCAAATTTAAACCAGATGCCACTTTTTAATCTCTCTGCACTGGTGCATGTATAGCAACATAGCTGTACAATAAATAAAAACATATTTTTCTAAGATCATTTGTTTCCTTTTCACTGAGATATTTATTTTGTGTGCTAAGCGGTGTCTGAGTGTTCCTTCCTGTTCTTATAGAATCGCACATTTTTGGTACTTACGCATCAACGGAAAGCATGTCCCATGACATATTTAAAAAACAGGCTCAATTATTCCCTTTCTTAAAGGAATTTTTTTAAAAGCAAAATTTGTAAAATAATAATGGGAAAAAATGTAATTGAAATCATTTTTACCTTGCATTGTGAGAGAGAGGAGCACAAATATGATACATCTTTGTAGGAGCATTACTGCATCAAACTGTAGGAAGAAAAACACACGTTCTAAAATATTGCACTGCACTCCTTTCCTCCAGCCTGGATAAAAATCTTTATTCTTAATTATCTGGGTATCCAACTTCAGTGTGAACGGTACCAACACAGTAAAGGCCTCTACATGCTTTTGCGTAACTTGTGCGACATCTTCGCGGTTTGCGCAATGCAACATCTCGCAAACACTCGGCAATTTATACTTCTGCGCAACCTATGCGACATGGTGTCCTTACACTTCTGTACACTAGTAGGCGTCAATGTATTGAACAAGGTCGGTAAAGTTTTCATGAAAGCAGGGAAACTCCTGTACCTTCGAACCTCTTCAGACAATCTTTCCTGAAGCTGGTTTATTTTATACCGTGTCGAACAAATGATGCTAGCTATTTATGTCATTAGCTACTGTTAGCAAGCTTTATTTGGCCATGATACCAGGTTGCTAGCTACCTAGCTAGCTAGATATCGATAGTTTTGCTTAGCTAATGTTAACATAGATATATGCAGGTATGATATGCGAACTATGATTGTTCTTACCATGTATTAATGCACATCTGGTAAGTCACTCTGGATAAGAGCATCTGCTACATGTAGTGACATGTTACATTTATATGTAATCTAAAGCACAACATAAAACATCTGGATATTTGCAACCTTAAAAATATCATTTAGAATGACGTGAAGATCACAGTCGATCCTTCGTTGTTTGCAGAATCTCAGAGTTTAATGTGCTGTCAGTACAACACAACAGCCCCATCTACCTTCAAAATCTTCCTACCTGAGCCCTCAGATCCAGCTCTTTCACCTCCACCCTCCTCACTGTCCCCAGAACCCACCTCCACACCATGGGGGACCGGGCTTTCTGTTCCCTGGCACCACGCCTTTGGAATCAGCTCCCATATCACATCAGGACTTCCAGCTCTCTCACCACTTTCAAGACACAACTTAAGACTCACCTTTTCATCTCTGCTTTTCCAAACCACTGAACTTTAAATTGCACAAAATCACACAATGAACACCCATAGCAGCTTTTCAGCCCCTCTTTTTAGGAAAAATAAATTATGTGTATTGCTTATTATATTATGTGTATAGGGCAATTAGATTGTATGTATTTGTATTGCTAGTTTTTGTTGTTTTTAAATGGTATCTGTTGTAAAGCACCTTGGGATTTCTCTGTATTTTAAAGTGTGCTATATAAATAAAATGCATTATTATTATTATTATTATTATTATTATAATTAATAGACTTTAAAACCTTTAAAGGTTTGTGCTTGTGTGCGTGCTACTCATGCAGTCTGGTTGCAGTCGCTCGAGCATGTAGAGGCCTTAAATGGGAAAGCCCTCTCGAGTGAACAGTGAGCTGTTATTATTCATTTCCTGGATCTGGGGTTTATCTACTGAATTTGATGTAAAAGTGACGTCACTGTTAAGACTGATCTGGTCACTTGATATCACACAATGATAAATTATACTTGTAACCCTTTTTTTTGTACAAAAAAAAAAGCTGATAGTACTAGTTAGTGGCAGATAGATACAAAGCGTAACTGTAACTTTGATGAGAATAGTCAGCTACTATGTGAAACCTTTTTAGCTGATTTTTATAGTTGCTAGGTGAAAATACAGGCAGCTGGATTTAGCTTGCTTTCTCACTACATCATAATAAAATAGACATTTAGAATATTGTACTTTGCAATCACATTCCTCCTACATGGTCCTCCAACAGTCCCGTATCATTTGATATGAGTTGATTACTTGGGGGTATAAAACACCAATAATTGATTGCTTAGGAGTAGAAAAAAACCTATATTTATCTGGAAAGGGGAAACAATGTACTCTTGTAGGGCATGTTTGTTCATGATTTATTTTTCTTCCTTAAGTTAAATAAGCTGTTTAAAAATGTAGAAAGTATGAAGCACATTATGATTATATTGAATGAAGGCTTTGCTTGAAGGGGCTGTATCTCTCACAGTCAGTAGTGTCCACAGTATTGCTAAGTACAGTATGTGGAGAAGAGAGCTGCTTTCTCACAGACACTGTCTAAGTAATATAGTGAGCTCTGGAGATGGAATGAGGAAGTTGAGTTTGTTACTTTTCACACTTTTGGGCCTGACTTTGGGCAGATCATTTGAAACCCCCTCTAAAGATCACACTTTATCTACTGCACATATTGCACTGAGCAAACACGTTGAATGTGTGAAAAGACCAAACTATCAGATATCACAAACATTTTACAGTTATTATCCTTTTAAGCCCACTTGTTCTGGATATTGGAACAATGAACACATTGTGTAACAAATTCATTTTGGTTACCTTAAAAGTAACCAGTATCAATAAACAGAACATAAAATGGGCAACAAAAGAAAGGTTGAGAAATAACTTTACGTCTAAATATTCCACTGCACACAGAGCACTTACAATTGTGTAGTCCTTACACAAACAACATAAATCAAATATTGGAACTGTCAGGTGATCCAAATAAATAATTTAATTATACACTCAAAAAATCCAGATTACCTGGGAGATGAGCTGCGATGAAACCCTGCAGACACAGAGAACCCCCAGTACCAGGATTAGGACACACAACTGCAGTGGCTGTACATTTCCAAATGAAATTGTGAAAAATGAATTGTGAAAAATGAATTGTGAAATCCTCCTCCTTGAGCTGCCACCTTACCGTGGTGGAGGGGTTTGCGTGTCCCAATGATCCCAGGAGCTAAGTTGTCGGGGCTTCATGCCCCTGGTAGGGTCACCCAAGGCAAACAGGTCCTTGGTGAGGGACCAGACAGCGTGGCTCACAAGACCCCTTATGATGACGAGACATAAATGGAACTACGTTTCCCTTGCCCGGACGCTGGCAGGTCACCGGGGCCCCCCTGGAGCCAGGCCCGGGGTAGGGCTCGAGGCGCGCCTGGTGGCGAGCCTACACCTGGGGCTCGGCCGGGCACAGCCCGAAGAGGCAACGTAGGACCCCCTTCCCATGGGCCCACCACCCATGGGAGGGGCCAAAGAAGTCGGTGTGCAGTGTGAGATGGGCGGCCGAAGGCAGGGGCCTTGGCGGTCGATCCTCGGCTGCAGAAGCTAGCTCTAGGGGCGTGGAATGTCACCTCTCTGGCGGGGAAGGAGCCTGAGCTGGTGCGGGAGGTCGAGAGGTTCCGGCTAGATATAGTCGGCCTCGCCTCGACGCACGGCATGGGCTCCGGACCAGTCTCCTTGAGAGGGTTGGACTCTCTTCCACTCTGGAGTTGCCCCTGGTGGGAGGCGCCGAGCAGGGGTGGGAATACTTGTGCCCCCGGCTCGGTGCCTGTACGTTGGGGTTCACCCCGGTAGACGAGAGGGTAGCCTCCCTCCGCCCGGGTGGGGACGGGTCCTGACTGTTGTTTGTGCCTATGCTCCAAACAGCAGCTCAGAATACCCACCCTTTTTGGAGTCCTTGGAGGGGGTGTTGGAGAACACTCCTTCCGGGGACTCCCCTCGTTTGCTGGGAGACTTCAATGCTCACGTGGGCAACGATAGTGAGACCTGGAGGGCGTGATTGGGAGGAACGGCCCCCGATCTGAACCAGAATGGTGCTTTGTTGTTTGGACTTCTGTGCTTGTCACAGATTGTCCATAACGAACACCATGTTCAAGCACAAAGCGTGTCCATATATGCACCTGGCACCAGGACACCCTGGGCCGCAGTTCAATGATCGACTTTGTGGTCGTGTCGTCGGACTTGCGGCCGCATGTCTTGGACACTCCGGGTGAAGAGAGGGGCGGAGCTGTCAACTGATCACCACCTGGTGGTGAGTTGGCTCCGATGGTGGGGAGGATGCCGGTCAGGCCTGGCAGGCCCAAGCGTGTGAGGGTCTGCTGGAGCGTCTGGCAGAGTCTCCTGTCAGAAGGAGCTTCAACTCCCTCGGAGAGCTTCAACCATGTCCCGGGGAGGCGGGGGACATTGAGTCGAATGGGCCATGTTCCGTGCCTCTATTGTCGGCGGCTGACCGGAGCTGTGGCCGCAAGGTCGTCGGTGCCTGTCGCGGCGGTAATCCCGAACCCGCTGGTGGACACCGGCAGTGAAGGATGCCGTCAGGCTGAAGAAGGAGTCCTATCAGACCTTTTTGGCCTGTGGGACTCCGGAGGCAGCAGATGGGTATCGAGCCAAGCGGAGGCGCCGGCGGCGGCCCGGCGATCGCTGAGGCAAAAACTTCGGGCATGGGAGGAGCTCGGTGAGGCCATGGAGAGCGACTTCGAGCGGCTTCGAGGAGGTTCTGGACCACCATCCGGCGTCTCAGGAGGGGAAGCAGTGCACTGTCAACACTCTGTACAGTGGGGATGGGGCGCTGCTGACCTCGACTCGGGACGTCGTGGGTCGGTGGAGGGAATACCGAAGACCTCCTCAATCCCACCGACACGCCTTCCAGCGAGGAAGCAGAGTCTGGGGACTCGGGGGTGGGCTCTCCTATCTCTGGGGCTGAGGTCGCCACGGTGGTTAAAAGCTCCGTGGTGGCAGGGCCTCGGGTGGATGAGATCCGCCCGGAGTCCCTCAAGGCTCTGGATGTTGTGGGGCTGTCTTGGTTGACACGACTCTGCAGCATCGCGTGGACATCGGGCAGTGCCTCTGGACTGGCAGACCGGGGTGGTGGTCCCCCTCTTCAAGAAAGGGGACCGGAGGGTGTGTTCAACTACAGGATCACACTCCTCAGCCTCCCTGGTAAAGGTCTATTCAGGGTTCTGGAGAGGAGGGTCCGTCGGATGGTTGAACCTCGGATTCAAGAGGAGCAATGTGGTTTTTCGTCCTGGTCGCGGAACTGTGGACCAGCTCTACACCCTCCGTGGGGTCCTGGAGGTGCATGGAGTTGCCCAACCAGTCTACACATGTTTTGTGGACTTGGAGAAGGCTTTCGACCGTGTCCCTCGGGAGTCTTGTGGGGGTGCTCGGGAGTACGGGTACCGGACCCCTTGATACGGGCCATTCGGTCCCTGTGCGACCCGGTGCCAGAGCTTGGTCCGCATTGCTGGCAGTAAGTCGGACTTGTTCCCGGTGAGGGTTGGACTCCGCCAGGGCTGCCCTTTGTCACCGGTTCTGTTCATAACCTTTATGGACAGAATATCTAGCGCAGCCGGGGCGTTGAGGGTCGGTTCGGTGGCCTGAGGATCGGGTCACTGGTCTTTGCAGATGATGTGGTCCTGTTGGCTTCATCGGGCCGTGACCTCCAGCTCGCTGGAGCGGTTCGCAGCCGAGTGTGAAGCGGCTGGTATGAGAATCAGCACCTCAAATCCCGAGACCATGGTTCTCAGCCGGAAAAGGGTGGAGTGCACTCTCCAGGTCGGGAGGAGATCCTGCCCCAAGTGGAGGAGTTTAAATACCTCGGGGGTCTTGTTCACGAGTGATGGAAGGATGGAGCGGGAGATCGACAGGCGGATTGGTGCGGCGTCGGCAGTGATGCAGACGCTGCATCGGTCTGTCGTGGTAAAGAGGGAGCTGAGCCTAAAGGCAAAGCTCTCGATTTTTGGTCGATCTATGTTCCTACCCTCACCTATGGTCACGAGTTGCGGGTAGTGACCGAAAGAGCGAGATCGCGAATACAAAGCGGCTGAAATGAGTTTCCTCCGCAGGGTGTCTGGGCTCTCCCTTAGAGATAGGGTGAGGAGCTCGGTCATCCGGGAGGGCTCAAGTAGAACCGCTGCTCCTCCGCGTCGAGAGGAGCCAGATGAGGTGGCTGGGGCATCTGGTTAGGATGCCTCCTGGACGCCTCCGGGTGAGTGTTCGGGCCGTCCCACCGGGAGGCCCGGGGAAGACCCAGGACACGCTGAGAGACTATGTCTCTCGGGCTGGCCTGGGAACTCAAGGATTCCCCCGGAAGAGCTGGCCGAAGTGGTGGGAGAGGGAAGTCTGGGTCTCCCTGCTTAGGACGCTGCCCCGCGACCGAACAGGACAAGCGGTAGACGATGGATGGATGGATGGATGGAATTGTGAAATCATCTTCACTGTGGATACAACATTCAGTTAAGCAAACACATATACTTTATGACACAATCAGTTTAGCAGAAACGTTGACTATAGACATTTCCCTTAAAAGCATTAATATGAGTGACATAATAGAAACATGATAGAATATTAGCTATCTAATAACACATAAATAAACAGACTTACGGGACCAGCAGAACCTCTGTATGTGATTGAAGGATGTGGTTACCACAGCCTAAAAGCAAGATGGGAAGCACTGGGTGACGCAGGCCTGTCCTAGTTCCTTACTTCATGTCCATATATGTGCACATATAACTGATGCAGGAAATGCAGAAACTCTTGGAAATAATATACAAGTATACTGTATATATATTGTGGTGTCCCTAGGGGTTGGGCGACACTCACAGACCTTTGCAGAGGGGTTAGGCAGTTTAAATAACCCAGAGGAGGCAGTATTCAAAACAAAACAATAATTTATTAACTAATTTATTTGACTAATTGACAAAAAACACACAAAAGGGCGGGGTATTCGGGGAATCCAAAACACATAGAGTCCACAATCCTACTCGTCGTCATTATCCAAAAACCAGTGTCAAAGTCCAGTTCCGTTCCGCAATCCAGGTCTGTAGTCAATATCCAAAGGGGGTCCTCAAACAATCCAGGTCAAACACAAACAATCCAAAAACACTTTTCCAACTCTCTCTAAATCTAAATCCCGGCTAGTCAATAGACTTCACGGTTCTCTACACGGCGGCACGGTGGTGCAGTGGATAGCGCTGTCGCCTCACAGCAAGAAGGTCTCGGGTTCGAATCCAGGCCGGGGGTCTTTCTGTGTGGAGTTTGCATGTTCTCCCCGTGTCCGCGTGGGTTTCCTCCGGGTACTCCGGTTTCCTCCCACAGTCCAAAGACATGCACATTAGGCTAATTGGAGAGTCTAAATTGCCCGTAGGTATGAGTGTGTGAGTGAATGGTGTATGTGGTGCCCTGTGATGGATTGGCGACCTGTCCAGGGTGTATTCCTGCCTCTCGCCCGGAACGCATGCTGGGATAGGCTCCAGCCCCCCCCCGCGACCCTGACCAGGAATAAGCGGCTTAGATAATGGATGGATGGATGGAAGGGTTCTCTACACACCACTCTCCTCAATCACCACCCTACTCCTTCCCAGTGTGATCCGAATCAGCCCTTTAAATAGGCCTCCACATGGCCTTCAGCTGTTCATTAGTCTCAATTGCTTGACTCTGTTCAGGTGTGACTGTGGCCTCCTGGGAAATGTAGTGTTTCTGGCTCCCATGTGTCAAAGGGCCAGGCAGCCACAGCCTTGGGCTGCCACAATATATATACATTTATTTATTAGAATAAACTGAGGTTCAATGGGACATTTTGAAACACAGAGCTACAACATGGCCTGTATAAACCTGTACCCATTATAGAGTGAGAGGTGAGGATACGATTGATTGGTGGTAAAATGTCTCTCAAGCAGGGTTTGTGGATGCAGTTTTTTGTTCAAACCATAATTTAAGTAGTTAATTAAATTGATTTAACACAATTAATGCTTTTATTGTGGAATAATTTAACATTACCCTCTAATTTGCAATGTTATGTCAGAAACCAATATTCATGGACTCATGGTACAGTACAAATAATGAATGTTCTGTATTAAGTTTTGGACATTTAATTAGTCAGATGAGTTCTCAGGTTATAATACTTTAGAGTGCTGAAAAACTGCTCACTTTTAAACGTTTTTCAGTGTAAACCCAGGGAGCGTTTTCATACATCCCATTTCATCTCCTTTTGAAAAGTGCGGTTGGTCTGGGTTGGGCATTTCAGGGCCGGGGACAGGTGTAACGGGCACCGCAGCATTCTTCTTAACGGAAAAAGAATCGATAGTTCTCTTCATTGTAAATGATGTTTCAGGTTGTGATAGCTCACGATTTCTCGAGTAGTGTGTGTGTGTGTGAGGAGTGCAGGGCGCGGTCTCACACACTCACACGCACACGCACGCACGCACACAAGATGTAGCCTACATAAAATCCCACTATAAGCTGACAAAATAATCTACAGAACAAATGTTTACAATATTTGTTTAAAAATGTTATATATATATATATATATATAGTGGTGTCCCCAGGGGTTGGGCGACACACATGGACCTTGCAGAGGGCGTAGGCAACTTCTAGAACACAGAGGAGGCAGTATTCAAAAACAAAACAATAATTTATTAAACTAATACTTAAACACAAAACAAAGGGTGGGGTCTTCAGGGGAATACAAACACATAAAGTCCACAAATCCTTATCTCGTCGTCAATGTCCAAAATCCAGGTCAGTTCCTCAGGCAGTCCACAAGTCTGTACACAAAGGGGGGTCCTCAATCAATCCAGTCAAAACACAAAAACAATCCAAATCACACACTCAAACTCTCTCTTTCTCAATCCCGGCTGGTCAAACGGCATCACGGTTCTTTCTCCTTTCCACATTCAAACTCATTCCTACTCCTTTCAATGTGTGTCACAGGATCAGCCCTTTAAATAGGCCTCGAAATGGCTTTCAGCTGGTCGTTAGCTCCATTGCCTTCACTCCGTTCAGGTGTGACTTCGGCCTGCTGGGAAATGTAGTGTTTCCTGGCTCCCATGTGTTGTAGGCCAGGCAGCCATTTCCTTGTGCAGCCGCTTGGGCTAAATTTCAGGCGCACCGGTGCAACCAATGAAAATGCTTAGTCGCACTTGACAGATTTTTGGTCGCACCGTGGGGCCCTGGTATTAAATTGTGCTTTGCTATTTTCATACGTTTTGTTCAATAAATGTCATATTATTTTTCGACACGGTTGTCTGTCTTAATGTTGCACTTGTATTGAATTGAGCCAACCTCTTTTAATAAAGAACTCCTTGATGCCTTCAACCCCTTGGTTAGGCCATCAATATTATAGATTTGGTATTAACTAAATATTGTTGTGATCTGATTAAGATAAATTAACTATTCATTATTGTAATTTAATTGTAATTCTTCATTGAATTGCTAATTGAATTCCAATTTGATAGTTAAGTATATTTACTGCTATATCAACCTCCTCCCCACTCCACTCAGCCTCCCAGTAACAGCGTCCACACAGACCCTCTCTGCACAGCACTTGGAACCAGCTGTCAAATCTCTCTGGGTGATCAGGACATGACTCAATCTGTCCCACACGTGTCACCTCTCTGTTCCCCTCTGTCCATGTCTGCACATAAAATCTCTGCAAATAAACCCAGGCACTTCTCGTGATACCCAAATTTAAGAAATGTTGATCGCACATCATTTTGGACATTTATGCGGAGGAAAAGGCTCTGATTCTGCATTTCTAAGACATTTGTTCACGGGGCGCAAAATCGTTGATTCATTTTGGACATTTTGGCCCGGCTGATTCAAGTAAGACATTTAAGCACTAGCATTTGGCACATGCTCTACAGTAGCATCTACTGTAGAGCTTCTCTTCTCTTCTCTTCTCCCTGTACACCCGCTCCCTTGGCTCTGTAATCTCTGCCCACGGTTTATTTTACCATTGTTATGCTGATGACACTCAACTCTTTCTCTCCTTCTCCCCATCAGACACTCAGGTCTCTACCCGCATCTCTGCTTGCCTGAGGGACATTCAGAGCTGGATGGACAGTCACCACCTAAAGCTCAACCCAGGTAAAACAGAACTAATCTTCATTCCTGCCCTAAACTTGATTTCTGAATTTCTCTAGGTGACACCTTGGTGACATCATCACCCTGCGCAAAGAATCTCAGTGTGGTGATGGACAACAGACTGTCCCTATCAATGAACATTGCAGCGGTAAGCCGGGCGTACAGATTCTTTCTGTATAACATCAGGAGAATCCGTCACTTCCTTACCACGTACTCTACCCAGCTCCTGGTCCAAGCAATGGTACTGTCCCGCTTGGACTACTGCAACTCGCTCCTGGCTGGCCTTCCAGCATCTGCCATCAGACCCCTGCAACTCATCCAGAACGCTGCAGCCCGTCTGGTCTACAACCTTCCTAGACACTCCCATGTCACCCCCCTGTTCACTACCCTCCACTGGCTGCCTGTTATAGCTCGCATCAAATTCAAGAACTAAATCTGTCGCTTAAAAGTTTAATTTCAGGATGATAAACTACTACGAAGGCTGGAGCTCTACTTTCAAACAACCGTCACCTAACTGCGTCATGTGACTCCCCTGTTTTGGGGGACTTTTTAAAGAATGAGAGAGGAGCAAGAGAGAAATGGGGGGTGAACCACTGGGAAGAACTGATAATATAGCTCACCCCCCAGAGGAGGCGAGCTCTGGTTGGCAAAACCCAAGCACAAAGCTCTTGTTTTCTTTTTTCTTTTTAAAAAGCTGTTTGTATTTTTCTGTGCTGGCCTCCCTGATTAAAATGGTTCTGTTTTTTTATCTCTTAGTTTAAAGAACCTATATGTATCTGACTGATGACTATAGGTAATGTTTGTTTGAATGTTGTTTTGTGCCCCTGTCCTTGTAAAATAGACCTTTTGTGTATATGAATGTCCTTTTGTTGAGTGTGCTGTTTAAAATATAGATACAACCAATAAAAGATACATTGCACTATTCTGGAGCCTTGAATGAGGTACGCTCACTACGTCATCACACCGTGTGTCTGGCTGGACTTGAGCATAGACATTGTGAGATTTGTAGAGGCATGGAGAATGTGAAATGCTGGCTTGATCTTCATATTTTGGGTATATATAAAAAATAAGCTAAGTTTATGTTCTGTATTAAAGCAAAGCCTCACTACTTTGTTTATTTTGTTTGTCTTCACATTTGTTGTAACCTACTCACGTTTTATCACACTGGGCATTAACTGCTTTCTGAACTCTGAACTGTGTGAATTCTGTGCTCTTTTTAAATTGTCTTCCTCGTGGTGTGGAATTCCAGCAGCAGTTCAGATGTCCTCCAATTTATCAGATGCATTTATCCCCATATCCACAAGAGGGAAGCAGAGCACTTCATGTTAGAAATAGTATTTCCTGCCAAAGTACAGTGTGTGTTGAATAAGGGTTGAGTTATCTTTATTAACGAAAGAAAGAAGAATAAAACTAATTAAATGTTTTTACTTGAAACAGACTTGTGACTATAATCGTTGGTTATGCTAAAATCAGTGTACA
>JAINUG010000597.1:0-40000 GCA_029706075.1 Aldrovandia affinis
ATTCTCTCACGTCTCCCTCAGTTTTGAACCAGACTGCAGGACCCAGCTCTGAGCCCTGTACTCTCAGATCAATGTGACCAATAAGAGGAGGAGAAGAGGTGAGTCATCACAGGGCTCCAGCCCTAGTACCCTGGCACTGACACTCACACTCACACCAGGATAGGTGCGCATTCGGATTCTGACTGCACTTCAGAATTGTGTCAAACCACGACTTAGGGTGAAAAAAAATGCCACAATTGAATGTGCCACATAGGAGGCCAAATACTGACTTTGTTTTATGAAAAATAAATACTTCCTTATGTTTCATACATTAGAACATTATTTCAAGAATAGCTATCAATAATATGTCAAATAAAGTATTAAAATTACCGTCTTTCTCTCTCCCTCTCTCAATCAATAGATGTCCCAGAATGTGAAGGTGGTGATGATGTGGTTTACTCTAACTTGGTCCTGGATGACAAGGAGACAAAGAAGAAGAGGAACACTGAGCGTAAGAGGAACACTGACTTTCCCTGATTTATGAAAAAAACTAAACATTTAGTTTATATCCTATGAAATAATTTAATATTTCTAACACATTTTTGTGAGAAAGTACAAACGTTAATCTCTCTCTCTCTCTCTCTTTGACTTTCCCTGATTTATGAAAAAAACTAAACATTTAGTTTATATCCTATGAAAGAATTTAAGATTTCTAAGGAATATTTGTGAAAGTACAAACATTATTCTCTCTCTCTCTCTTTCTTTGACTGTCCCTGATTTATGAAAAAATACACTTCTTGTGTCCTCTATTTATTTCTTAAGACATTACTCCTGAAATTGTAAAACGTACACCAGGGGTAAGTCAGCAGGGTTCCTGAGGTTGTCACTCAGGTCATTGCTGCAGTAGCTCCATGCGCCAGGTGGTTGGGTGGAGCTACTGGGTGGCTTTGAGAATGCCTGCACGTTCTGGGGCATGCGCATTTGCACCAGTAGTCCACCTGGGTTCGCAGAATGGAATAACATTTGTATTGCATAAAGGGGACATGTGATTTAGAAGCAAGTTATATACTTAATACTTTCTAAATACAGGATAAGGGCTGTAACAATGTATGTGAACTGTGTGTTTGTGTGGGGAAATGTAATAAATGTAAGGAATGGTATAGTCGGTGCATAGCCGACCTGGTAAAATGAGCTGTGGTTTTCCCAGGGGAGGAGGGTGGGTTGGGCTGTGCTCTGGGGTAGATAGCAGGAGGCATATACCCATAAGTGTATCGTGCAAGGTTGTGGTTTGATGAAAAAGAAAGTTCACGAGCCATATGTTGGAGGTGAGTGTGTGCTAGAAGAATGCCTGGTGTCCCTGCTACTTCCTGTGTGTCCGTTTTATTGAAGCAAACCCACCTGTTGAGAGTAGATCTTGTGAAAAACATTTATAATGCTGTGTGAAATATTTCATCTAAGCTCTCTGTCTCCCCCTGCAGGAAATGATCCAGAACTGGTGTATTCTACAGTCAGGACTGGATAAGGAGAGATACAATGAGTCCCTGATCCTCCACCTTTTCAGACTGGATCCAGATCAGGTCTTACTCCATGCTGGATACAAAACGCTGAATTCTTCTATAAATACCTGGCCTTGAGGATCAATACAGCACACTTGTTTATCTACAGTGTTGATGATGGTGTTTTTACTCCACTGACTGTAAAATGTTGTATTCTCCTATCAAGAGCTGATATTGAGGATCAATACAGCACCTAGCCAGTGGATCAATACCACCTTCTTTATGATATACTCTGTATATATAAAGAAGGTGGAGGGGCGCTGACATTAAAGTGTAAATTGGGGGTGACATGGGCACATACAATTAGGGAAAAGTTGTACAGTTTACAACAATACTTCAGAAAAAATGAGAAAGCTTTAACAGTTTTGTGTAAATTCAACACACTGTGGAGCTGATATACCAATACAGGCACACACACACACACACACACACACACACACACACACACACACACACACACACACACACACACACACACACACACATTTTTATTGATTTTATCCTTACTTTTATTGATGTGTTTCCCTTTTAATGTATCTTTTATTACTCTACTCTCTATATTTTTCTTTTTCTTTTATTTTCATTATATTCATCTATTTTTGTTAGATCCATTATTTGTTTTATATATTTTCTACTCTTGTGCCCATGAAGAACTTTGGCATGCATGATTTGTACAAAAGGTTCCATACAAATAAAGTTCAATATTATTACAAGCACCCTCACAATGGGCAGATATACAAATGTATACACACAGGTGTAGAACACACACACACACACACACACACACACACACACACACACACACACACACACACACACACACACACACACACACACACACAATTTTGTGGAATAATTTCAAAGAGGAAGATGTACAGTTTTGCTTTTATTATAGTGTTGGTCATGGATTCCGTTACAGTTTGTATTTCATCTCTTGGGTTATGTTTTCGTGACGCGTCTCCTGGATGACTAATACGTGGCCATTGCCAAGACAACACTCGGTCCGATATTTTTACAATGACGTAATTTCACCAGGGCTCACATAATTTCACCAGGGCTCACTTAATTTCACCAGGGCTCATTTAATAATGTATTGTAATGAACAACATTTGAGCGTGCCAGGTATGGCGCTGATATTGTATACTTGGATAAAAACTCTATTTTATAGAGATCCGATACTCCGAACGACCTGATTGTTTTCTATCCTAATATAATTGTGAACGTAGCGGATTTTCCCGCTGATTAACTGCCTTGTAAATAAGGTCACCCTGGCCGCTCGCCGTCTGCTCGGCAACAAAGCGACGACGCGGAAACGCCAAGCAGCCATTGGTCACGTAAACCGTAAATAAATAAATAAAAATGTTTTTACCTTACCGCGAAAAGAGCGCGCGCGCCAGATGGAGTGCACGGGCGGCGTCGCTTGCGCTCGCGCCAGCCTGGCCCTTTAAGAGGAGGAGAGGAGGAGGAGGGCGCTTCGAGCCGGGCTGCTGCTGCTGTTACTGCCGCTACGGCGTGTCGCTTCACTGTCAGAGCGCTAAGCAATGACGGACGCCCTGCGAACGGAGAGGTAAGGGGATTTCTGTTTTTGTCGGTCAAACTTGGCAATCGTTTTGCGTTGAGATGTTAAAACAAACGGCGAAACGAATCACTCTCCAAATGCGACTGCAATCCAGCTAGTCTGTTTTCCCCCTACACCGGTTTGTCGGTAAATTGCCGGAGTGTACTGGCGTACATGAGACGGTGTCCGCTTTCTCTTCGCTTAGTTTCCATTTAAAGGGGATATATGGATTCTGTACCGTGGGTGCCCTTTGTTTACAGTGCCCCACGTGCGCTCACATAACTTAGTGTTTCTATTCGGCGTCCAGACGGGGGATTCGTTTTGTGAAATATGTCGGGAGATCTCTGGCCGAAAGCAATTGGGAGAAAAATAATTAAATGATACGCACTAGGGGCGATTGGGTTTGCAGTTAATCTGCTAACCGTTACTGTTACTGACCCTCACCGTGAATAACAGCCTATTAAAATGTTCCCTGGTTCCTGAGACGAGAGAGGAATACTCTTTTTGTTCCCTGGGATAACGGGCTTTCACCCCGTGTCACCTAAAAACATGTAAATGTAATCTGGTAACAGTATTCAATTCAAGACTGGATCAAAGGGAAAAAATGAGCGTCACTTAGGCTACCATACAGCGCCGCAATCTTATATATATATATATATATATATATATATATAATATATTTTCATATATTGCCTACCGTCCGGAAAGAAACGGGAATGGGATCCACAAGCAATCTGTGACAGTAAGCTGATTCTAGCGGTTCGGTTTTAGACCATGGAAAAAGTGCGAGTATTTGTTATGTTTCATTTTATGACTCCAACACAGGGGAGAGGGTGGGTCTGCTTCATTTCTGACTCACCATTATTTACAGATGTTCGCGATTTGCGATGTTTTAAATAATAAAAAACATTGTAGGCTGTGTGGCGCATATTCCAATTAGCTTAGCAACGGGTGATCGAAGTAGAACATTTTAACATGTATTAAACGTTATGAAGGTATTTATCCGTAGCTGGAGATGATGAAAAGACAATTATGCCATCCAGAAAACAACGACCGCTGTCTTGTGAGACGAGGACACTGTGCAGTGTAGTAACAATGTAGAGATACAATTACGCACTGACTTGTGACTTAACTTAGAAACGAACAAACACCACAAAACCGTTGCCGTGTTTGTCTGGTTTGGAGGAAGACGAGAGTTTTCTAAAACATGTTCGTCTTTGCTAGTGTGTGTGCGTGCGTGTTTATTTGTACTTAAATAAACATGACATGAAAAAAATAAAATGACGATATATTATAATATTGTATGTAAAATATAAGAAGTGGGTTGTAGTGGGCTATTTTAGTTACAGTTGTCAAATTGTGTCCTTTTCCTCAATACAACATTCAGCATGTATAATGTGATGCATTTTATAATATATATATATATATATATATATATATATATATATATACTTTTTACTACTATAATATTTTATATATATTACAGTTTTGAGAGACAGTGGTTGCTGTCACTTTTCATGTAGCGTTACTTTGACACACGTGAAAATACATGTGAATTGTGTGTTTCATATTTGAATAGGTATTGTTTATTTGCCAGGAATGGGTGGCACTAATGTACAGTATTTAAGGGCAATGCATGTGTGAGGTGGAGCAGGCACGGGGCGCTAGAGTAAGTCCCTACAAGACTGCGCAGTGCCCTTCTTTCTGTACTGCCACTTTGGCTGTGCTGTCTCTCATTGGGGTGGCACAGGGTTATACTGTGTCTCCCCAGCACAGTGTCTGTGCTGTGTCTCTGTCTGTAGTGTCACAGTGTCTGTGTCTCTGTCTGTAGTGTCACAGTGTCTGTGTCTCTGTCTGTAGTGTCACAGTGTCTGTGTCTCTGTCTGTAGTGTCACAGTGTCTGTGCTGTGCGTCTCTGTAGTGTCACAGTGTCTGTGCTGTGTGTCTCTGTAGTGTCACAGTGTCTGTGTCTCTGTCTGTGTCTGTAGTGGCACAGTGTCTGTGTCTCTGTCTGTAGTGTCACAGTGTCTGTGCTGTGCGTCTCTGTAGTGTCACAGTGTCTGTGTCTGTCTGTAGTGGTACAGTGTCTGTGTCTCTGTCTGTCTGTAGTGTCACAGTGTCTGTGCTGTGTCTAGTGGCACAGTGTCTGTGTCTCTGTCTGTCTGTAGTGTCACAGTGTCTGTGCTGTGTCTGTAGTGTCACAGTGTCTGTGCTGTGTCTGTAGTGTCACAGTGTCTGTGCTGTGTCTGTAGTGTCACAGTGTCTGTGCTGTGCGTCTCTATAGTGGCACAGTGCCTGTATGTGTCTGTAGTGTCACAGTGTCTGTGTCTCTGTCTGTCTGTAGTGGCACAGTGACTATGTGTCTCCTCCCTTGAGCTATATCGTGGCTGGATTGCCTCATCCCCTGTCCAGCAGTCTCCATTACAGTGTTTGAAGGGTGGGGTTGCTGGAATGCAAGGCTGTAAATGCGATTTGCACACGGTCACATGCGGGGCAGTCGAATTCTTCTAGCGAGGCTTATCGCCCTCGGTGCAGCGCAGCAGTGAGGACAGCACTGCAGCGGTTTCCATGGCAGGTGACAGGTAATCTAATCGGGCTATGCCCCGTGGCGGTTCCACCACTGTTGAGCTCATAGCAGAAAAGCGATGAAAATGTTACTATGTAGTGAAGATTACACACAGAAAGGATATCTTTGATGTGCTGCTGTCCTGGTTTGTCAGCGGCCAGCATGTACATTCAGTTAAATCGTCTGTAGAAATGCACACACCTGTACCTCCTTACCTATTGTTTCGTTTTTAAAAAAGCAACACTTCAGGTGTATTGCATTAGCATGATGTGGTCCTGTGCTGCGTACAGGTACTCCTCACTTAACGGCCGAGTTCCGTTCCTACGACCAGGTCGTTAAGCGAAGTGCTCGATAAGCGAGGAGCCGCCCCTTACCGATATTTCAAGCATACTGAACTGTTAGTGGGTAGTGTAGTGAATACTGACCGACTGCGGGAACGAGACTGAGACTGGGAAAGGGTGATGCGAGATGAGATGCTCGACGCTGAGACGCCGCGCTGCCGTTTCCACGACCAAAGTTCTCGTACAGCGTACAATACCGACTGGTCGGAGAGCTGGTCGTAAGTCCGGGCGGTCGTTAAACAGGTAGGTCGTTAAGTGAGGAGTACCTGTATTAAGTTATTTGGAATGTTCAAAGCCAGTGCTTTACTGAAATTGTTCGCTACACAAGGAGAGGCAGTGCAATGTGGAATTGTTTCATTTTGATTGAGATACTAATAAAATAAATAGATTATTGTGCCATTTAATTATGCCCTGTAAAAGTGCCATAAAACTGGCAAAATTATTTGAAATTTCGACAAATTGTCAGGTCTTATCAGTGAGAATGGCAAAAGATTAAACATTGAAAGTGCACGGTCCAAATTTCAATCTGAAGTGTGACCGCAATCTTTTTCATGAAAAATGCAATATTTTGTACCCAAAAAATTGTCCTGGTTTCATTACTATGCGCACCCGGTCCCCTTTCACGGCGACTTTCAACATTTGAATGAATTTGCATTCTGACCGTAATGAAAAGCCTCCAAATACCAGGAGAGTGACCGTTGTTCTGATCTGTACATGGCCACGTGGGCCGACATCCGACGGCTGCCCCTCAGACAGCCTCTCCCGCATTCACGCACTGGGCACGGTTAGGAAGGGTCACCAGGAGGTTGTTTCCGTGACTACACTGATGTGTGGGGTCACCAGGAGATTGTTTCCGTGACTACACTGATGTGTGGGGTCATGGCAAGCTCTGATAGTTGGCCTTTAGCAGCTTCAAATATTACAATAAATGTTTAAAAAACCACTTGCCTAGCCCATCCCCTTATTTTACGTGCGTAGTTGGCACTTTACTGGCCTTGGTGAGCTGTAATGGTGAATAAACAGGTAGAAAAGCTATGTGTTAGATGGCTTGTGTCTGTATAGGCCCTCGTTGGGCTATCTCTTGGAAGTGTTTGCCAAAATTGTAGCATGTGTACTACAGTAGTGTGTGGGTTCTTTTAGTTGGCGAGATAAATTGACCCACACTGCCACTAATGATGACCTCATCTAACCTCAAAATTCCACCCATGCTTTGTCACTAGCCAGTTATGACTGGGAACACAACTGGCTTCCCCGTGCCAGGGGGTAGGGTGGGTTACAGTTGGTCATGGTTCCTCAAGTTGCTGCTGAATTAGTTCTCCTCAACAGCATGACGTGCCCACAGGGTAGCAGTTGGCTTCAGTGAGAGACTGATCTCTCCTCTGTTCAGCAGTGTAGTACCTGCAGTACTGTGTGTGGCCTGTAGGGTGTAAAGTAGTCACTGGCTCTCCTGCAGTACTGTGTGTGGCCTGTAGGGTGTAAAGTAGTCACTGGCTCTCCTGCAGTACTGTGTGTGGCCTGTAGGGTGTAAAATAGTCACTCGCTCTCCTGTGGTACTGTGTGTGGCCTGTAGGGTGTAAAATAGTCACTGGCTCTCCTGCAGTACTGTGTGTGGCCTGTAGGGTGTAAAATAGTCACTCACTCTCCTGTGGTACTGTGTGTGGCCTGTAGGGTGTAAAAAAAATAGTTACTGGCCCTCCTGTAGTACTGTGTGTGGCCTGTAGGGTGTAAAATAGTCACTGGCTCTCCTGTCGTATTGTGTGATTTGTAGGGTGTAAAATAGTCACTGGCTCTCCTGCAGTACTGTGTGTGGCCTGTAGGGTGTAAAATAGTCACTGGCTCTCCTGCAGTACTGTGTGTGGCCTGTAGGGTGTAAAATAGTCACTCACTCTCCTGTGGTACTGTGTGTGGCCTGTAGGGTGTAAAAAATAGTCACTGGCCCTCCTGCAGTACTGTGTGTGGCCTGTAGGGTGTAAAATAGTCACTTGCTCTCCTGCAGTACTGTGTGTGACCTGTAGGGTGTAAAATAGTCACTTGCTCTCCTGTGGTACTGTGTGTGGCCTGTAGGGTGTAAAATAGTCACTTGCTGTCCTGCAGTACTGTGTGTGGCCTGTAGGGTGTAAAATAGTCGGTGAGTGCCAATGCTTCAACTACGACGTTCTGTTTCTGACTCAAGGGGCACAATTAGCAATTGAAAATCGGGGTGCAAAAAAGACCCAAAAAAGGGAGATAACATTATAAAAAGGGAGATAACATTGTTCAAAAATAATTACGTTAATTTTGTAACACGAGAAGAGAGGGAGAGAACACATTTTGGGAGAACACTGGGCGTAACTTTAGTCTCTGGAGTACAAGGCAGTCACCTCCGTGAGAATGGGCGCGGGGCGTTGTCAGGAATCGGACACACTGGGCCAAGTCCGCTCCGAGTCATTTGGGCTGAGTGCTGTGCTTCACTCTGATAATATGTTTGACCAGAGCCAGGTTTGTTCCCCAACAAGACAAACAGGGCCCCATCTGGACTCTGTGCAGCAGCGATGAAACCCTGCCTGAGGGACGATCCTTCAAAACCCGCTGAGAGAGAGCGGCAGTGTAGTATAACGGTTTAGTGGGAACACTGCCGTTGTGCCCTTGAGCAAGGCACTTGACCTCAATCGCTTCAGTAAACATCCAGCTCTTTAAATGGATTGTGTGTGAAGAAATGTAAGCTGCTCTGGATCGTCCGCTAAATGCCTGTACTTGTAATCTAACGCATTGAGAGGAACGCAGGACTTGAGTCCAAACTTCAGACCGGCGTGCTGTGGCCAGAGAAAGCACATCATTCCCACCGTCGGAGCCAAGCAGACAGGGAGAAGTTTGTGGTCGCCACACTTGCCGGCACAATGCTGTTGTACTGATGTTGATGCCTTTCTCCGTGGTTCAGTGAAGGTGAACTGGCCTCTCACTGCCAAGCTTGTCCTAACCCACCCCATCCATCTCAAATGAAAGTCAGTGGTGGGACTTGTAACTCAGGGGCTGCAGGTTCAAATCCCAGGCTGGGCACAATACAAATTGATAAATAAGTATAATGAAATATAATAAAAAATGTAAGATGTGTAATTCACTCCAGGGTAAATAAGCATGCTCACTAATGAATAAAATAATTATAATTAAAAGTCAATTATTTTCGAAACATTTTCCCCTGGCAAAGATCAACTGGAAGTGAAAATGGCTTGTGATCTCAAACACAAGTTTTCAGGACCACCGCTTCAATGTCAATCCGGGACGACCCAAATCACGTCCCACTGAAGCGTGCAATCCACCTGCTGAGAAGCAGCCAAATGCCGCCCCCGATCGGGGCTAATGGCCAGGGCCCGTCTGGCAGACACAGGTTTCGAACCTGGAGGGGCCACAGTGTCTGCAGGTTTAACTCCAGTCCTGGAGGGGCCGCAGGGTCTGCAGGTTTAACTCCAGTCCTGGAGGGGCCGCAGTGTCTGCAGGTTTAACTCCAGTCCTGGA
The DNA here is from genome assembly GCA_029706075.1 of Aldrovandia affinis. Lineage (NCBI taxonomy): Eukaryota > Metazoa > Chordata > Actinopteri > Notacanthiformes > Halosauridae > Aldrovandia > Aldrovandia affinis. The sequence continues at coordinate 9,493 of JAINUG010000597.1, forward strand.
GGGCCGCAGTGTCTGCAGGTTTAACCCCAGTCCTGGAGGGCCGCAGGGTCTGCAGGTTTAACTCCAGTCCTGGAGGGCCACAGTGTCTGCAGGTTTAACTCCAGTCTTGGAGGGCCCGCAGTGTCTGCAGGTTTAACTCCAGTCCTGGAGGGCCCGCAGTGTCTGCAGGTTTAACTCCAGTCCTGGAGGGGCCGCAGTGTCTGCAGGTTTAACTCCAGTCCTGGAGGGCCGCAGTGTCTGCAGGTTTAACTCCAGTCCTGGAGGGCCGCAGTGTCTGCAGGTTTAACTCCAGTCCTGGAGGGCCACAGTGTCTGCAGGTTTTTGTGGTTCCGTTTCAATAAGCAGCTAATTTAGGGCTTGGAAACAAGGCGTGTGTGGACTATTGAACCGATGGCTTAAATGAAGCACTTAAGTGCCTAAACCCAGCAGAAATGGAGTTGGAGATCCCTGTTTCAGGTGATTGCTGTTCATCGCTCATCCGTTTCGCGTTCCGTCCGCTGTCATTCATGTAGCTTTTTCCGCAACGTGCTCTGAGTCACATCCTTTGTGCCGAACTTGCAAGTTGTATAACATTGTATAACAATTCTTTTTGTTAAGCCTGCTCGCTATGCTAAATAAAATAGGCTGCTTTGTGTTCACCTCGCCAGCTGTATTTAATCAAAACAAACCCGCTTCCCTTAAGCTCACTAGCTGTGCTAAAGTAAATTCCTTTTCCCTAAGGTCGTTAGTTATGCTAATTGAAATCACGTCCTTTCTTAAGATTGCTAGCTGTGTGAATTCAGATAAAAAAGGTCCACAGAAATGGTTGGGCTGGTAAAGCTGGCTCGGGGAGACTGTTGATCAGAGGAGGGTGTGGTGGTGGAGTATTATTTTCCACCACTTGTTTTCAGAATGGTGCAATGAAATAATCAAACCAAATCCAGCAGGAGAGACTGGGGTTGTCTGTACTTGAAGAAGCCCCTTGTGTGACTCACGGTGCACTGCGTCCCTGACTCACCCCTGGAAGGCCCAGTTCGGGGTGGGGGATGAGGCAGCGTCTGTCTGGAGAAAGTCCCAGGCCCCTCTGCTCTCTCTGCTCTCTCCAGTGGAGGCCTGCAACCGGCCATCTGCCACAACAGGGCCTTACTCCGGCTGGGAGTCATCTGTGTGTGTGTGTGTGTGCGTGTTGCGTGTGTGTGTGTGTGTGTGTGCATGTGTGTGTGCGTGTGTGTGTGCGTGTGTGTTTGCGTGTGTGTGTGTGTGTGTGTGTGTTTGCATGTGTGTGTGTGTGTGTGTGTGTGAGCGTGCGTGTGTGTGCTCAACCCAGTGCACCAGTAATGGGTGTATCAACAAGTTCTTTGTGTGATTTTATTTACTTATTTATTCATTATTACTTGTGCCACAAGTAAATGTGCTGAAATTGAATAAATATAGTGTTCTCTCTTTCCTTCTCTCACTCCTTTTCCCGCTCCTTGCACTCTCTTTCTTCACACGTGAAAAGAGACTGTACTTTTCTTATCATTTCCTGAGGTTTGAGGGGGAGAAAAGAATGAGGAATTAGGAGCTAATGCTGAACTCTCGGCTGGCCTGTTCGCTAATGGCCCGGGATAGCAAGCCAGTGTCTCTCTTTCTCTCTTTCTGTTTTTATCTCTCCCTCCCTCCCTCTCCCTCCCTCCCTCTCCCTCTCTCTCTCTCGGGTTGGAGGGTGTGGTCAGAGGAAATGGCAGGGCTGTTTCTAGGTCCCCAGGGAGGCGGTAGGTGGAGCGCTCTTCCTGTAACCCCCTCAGCCACTGCCCTGCTGATACTCATCTAAAGTGGAGTGTATTACAGACAGCATATCCATGTCTGAGTGTGTATTACAGACAGCATATAGACAGAATATCTGAGTGTGTATTACAGACAGCATGTATACATTTACACAAATTCCCCCCAAAATCCTGTTCAGTTTTTCTAAATGGTGTAGTGGTCTTTTTTTGTTTGCAGCAGGTGTTAATATTCCCTCAGGGGTCTGGGAGTAGCAGAGGTGCTTCTGGTTGGTGGAGATTCTGTGTTTCCTGTGTGAGCCTGGCTCCTGGTTGGTGGAGTCTCTGTGTTTCCTGTGTGAGCCTGGCTCCTGGTTGGTGGAGTCTCTGTGTTTCCTGTGTGAGCGCTGCTCCTGGTTGGTGGATTCAGTTTCCTGTATAAGCGCTGCTCCTGGTTGGTAGACTCTCTGTGTTTCCTGTGTGAGCGCTGCTCCTGGTTGGTGGATTCAGTTTCCTGTATAAGCGCTGCTCCTGGTTGCTAGACTCTCTGTGTTTCCTGTGTGAGCCCGGCTCCTGGTTGTTTGGGCTCACAGAGAGTGAGTTTCCTGTCTTGAGACCTGCCTGAGGGCTTTTCTGAACAATTAAAATTCTTGGTCAAGCCTTTTCTCCTTTGGATTTCCATGTTTTCATTGCTTGTTTTTATTGTAATCTGTTTGCTGTGTGGCTATAATGCCAGGTTTCACACACATGTCATTTAAATAGACTACAGCAGCTGCCAGATTGAGTCCATCTGCTCCGTTGGGTTTGTGACGCGCTGATTGAGAGCGCTCGAAAATGCCTTTGGTTTCACTCCACGCAATGTTTATGTTGTGTTTGAAATCCCCGGCCAGCTTCCTACCCATTTGTGTTTGGGTCACAGGGAGGGGGGGAGGAGGAGGGGGGGGGGGGCAGGCTCTTAGGGAGGTCCCGGGCCTGAGGTGGGATACTCTGTCCCTTTTCAGATGTAGACTGATTTGGCTGTGGTCAGAGAGTGGGGTGTGCTGCTGGCTATGAGTGCATTGATGGTCTTGAGCCTAAATGTGGAAGGGCGTAGTCTAGAACACAGCTGCCTAACGCTGAGCTGTAGGTGAATTTCCCCAGAGAACACCCCCACCCTCCCCCCCCTCCCCGTCCCACCCTCCCCCTCCCCGTCCCACTATCCTGCCATTTGCCACCACAGAGGTGTGGTGATCTGTTTCCTTTTGGTCACCCACGGCTACGGCTGTTTGTCCTGCTGTATTTCGTGTCTGGCGGGAAAGATTCTGAGTTTGAATGACGTTTTTCAAAGAATATTTGCGAACTTCGCTCCAAAGAAATCGCTGACTTATAGCGTGACGTCACCTAACAAATTTTGCTTTGGTGCTAAAGAGGAGCTGTCTTTATAGAGGTAACTGTGGACATGAAAAGCGACGAAAAGCCTTCATAACCACAGAAGTTCTCTCACTGGATTCTCTTCTCTTTGTGAACGTGAAGGAGTTCTCTCTCTCTCTCTCTCTCTCTCTCTCTCTCTCTCTCTCTCTCTCTCTCTCTCTCTCTCTCTCTCTCTCTCTCTCTCTCTCTCTCTCTCTCTCTCTCTCTCTCTCTCTCTCTCTCTCTCTCTCTCTCTCTCTCTCTCTCTCTCTCTCTCTCTCTCTCTCTCTCTCTCTCTCTCTGTGTGTCTGTGGTCTCTCGCTCTCTTCCTGTTCTGTGTCTGCGTCTCTTCCTCTGCCTCTCTGATCTGCTGCTCCTCATTGCCCTAGGTGATCGAGGTACCGGCTTTCTTGTTTTGGAGAAAGAGAAGAGGACGAAAGGGGGGGGAGGAGAAGAGGAAGGGCCATCGCTGAGGGAGATGCGTTGATTGGGGCAGACCCCACTACCACGGCGACCCAAGCATCTGGTAAGAACGGGAGACCCTCTCTCCCCACGAAGCCGCGCTCCTGCTGGATTTCCCCCCTGGGCCGTCTCAGCTGCGATGGTGTCGTAGCGGTGTCGGGCCTCCGGCGCTGCAGCCGCGCTCTCCTTGGCGATCGCTGCGTCGCTGTACCGCCGCTTGTTTTGGCGGGAAGGCTCCGGTCGGCCCTGCCGCTGTTTGTAATGAGGTGAACACCCCTGTCCAGAGAGGGGGTGTTGGTGCGGCTCATCATGTTAACGGTGGTTCTGTGTGTCTCAGTAGGTAGAGCGTGGTTCTGTGTGTCTCAGTAGGTAGAGCGTGGTTCTGTGTGGCTCAGTAGGTAGAGCATGGTTCTGTGTGGCTCAGTAGGTAGAGCGTGGTTCTGTGTGGCTCAGTAGGTAGAGCGTGGTTCTGTGTGTCTCAGTAGGTAGAGCGTGGTTCTGTGTGGCTCAGTAGGTAGAGTGTGGTTCTGTGTGTCTCAGTAGGTAGAGCGTGGTTCTGTGTGGCTCAGTAGGTAGAGCGTGGTTCTGTGTGGCTCAGTAGGTAGAGCGTGGTTCTGTGTGGCTCAGTAGGTAGAGTGTGGTTCTGTGTGTCTCAGTAGGTAGAGCGTGGTTCTGTGTGGCTCAGTTGGTAGAGCGTGGTTCTGTGTGGCTCAGTAGGTAGAGCGTGGTTCTGTGTGGCTCAGTAGGTAGAGCGTGGTTCTGTGTGTCCTGATTGTGCCTGTGCAGCCCGATGGGGCGGCGCGTGATTGGCTGTGACGACGACCGCGGGAGGGGGGAGGGGTTTCAGCCAGAAGAGCGTCTCTCCATTACATTACATTTTAGGCATTTAGCAGACGCTCTTATCCAGAGCCACTTACACAGTTACATATTTCTTTACATACAATCCATTTACACAGCTGGATATTTTTACTGAAGCAATTCAGGGTAAGTACCTTTAGCTCAAGGGTACAACGGCAGTGCCCCACCTGGGATCGAACCTGCAACCTTTGCGTTACGAGCCCAGTTCCTTAACCGTTATGCTAACACTGCCGTCTCCTCTCTTCATGTACCCGGAGTCTAGAACACGCCGTAGCACTCCAGTCGATTCTAATCGATGACGTCATCATAAAGGGCTGATAATGGCTGTCCTCAAAGAACCGGAACATTCCGGAATAGAACACTGTGGATTGGAACTAGAACTCTCACGAAAAAACCTCTCTCCTCATAGGGTTAAACACCGTAAGACGCCAGTAAAATGTATTTTCACCCAATATTCAGGACAGAATCTTCTTTCATACGATTGTGTGTTTTGCTTAGCAATGTGGGTTGATTTATTTTATTTTTTATTCATTCTCAGGGATCTGTACGAGTGTTTTAAAACTTTGCCGGTATTGAAGTAGTTTAGTGTGTATCTGTCTTGGGTCTGTTTGTCTGCGCTCTCCAGAACTGATGTCTGGGCCGGGCCTATCAATGCGATCAGCCATTCTGAAATGTGGAGGAAAGTATTTAAATTAGATTATAAATATTCTCAAAAAACAACTATGAAGAAAAAAAAGAAGGTAAGAAGGAGAGAAGAATGATTGGCTGGTCCGAGCTCTTGGTTGCGTTGCTGCGTAGCGACGGGCATGGGGAAGGAGCTGCCCAGGGGGCCAAACATAAGGCTGAAGATAATCTGTGGAATTTGGTTCGGTTTGATTTGTAATCTTAACGCTCTGAGCCTGGGCGGGGGCTCTCTTCGGGGGTGGGGGCGGAATGAGGACGTTATAATGAACTGGGGGGGGGGATTGAGCTCAGCGTTGTGTGTGAATCACTCAGGTTGTGTTGGGGGACTGTTAGTATTTGTGTGTGTTAGTGGTGTTCGGTATTTGTGTGTGTTAGTGGTGTTAGGTATTTGTGTGTGTTAGTGGTGTTAGGTATTTGTGTGTGTTAGTGGTGTTAGGTATTTGTGTGTGTTAGTGGTGTTAGGTATTTGTGTGTGTTAGTGGTGTTAGGTATTTGTGTGTGTTAGTGGTGTTCGGTATTTGTGTGTGTTAGTGGTGTTAGGTATTTGTGTGTGTTCGTGGTGTTTGGTATTTGTGTTGTGTTGGTGGTGTTAGCCGCATTAGATTGATTATTAGGATTAGGGTCGCAGTGGGGTCATAGGTCACCAGGGTTGTGGTGGGGGAGGGGGACTTGTTTGTTTTGTTGCTTAAGGCATTGGCCATTTAGCTGGAGGTGGGGGGATGTGGATTATTAGGATTCTGGCAGGGGATGTTAGTCATTAAGGGTTGTAGTGTGGGGGGGTGTTGGCTATTTGGGCCATGGTGGGGGGTCTTGGTGATTAGGGTCTTGGTGTGGGGGTGTGGGTTACTAGTGGGGGTGTAGGTTAACAGGTCTGTGGATGGGGGTCTTTTAGGCTTGTGGTTGAGGCTGGGCTCTTGTTATTTTGGTTATGAGACTATATGTACGAGTGTGTGTGTGTGTGTGTGTGTGTGCGTGTGTGCGAGAGAGAGAGAGAGAGAGAGAGAGAGAGAGAGAGAGAGAGAGAGAGAGAGAGAGAGAGAGAGAGAGAGAGCACAGTGAAGGACAGTGTCAGTGTCATTGCTGGGAGTCTCACATTGTTTAGTGGAAATGCAGACATTAATTATCTCTTATCAGCTGTTCTCCACCCACACACACATTCACACACAAGTAACATCTCTACCCTTGGCCCTCCATAAAGAAAATCTGGCCACATTGACATCCTACCACAGAGCCTCCTAGGACCAAGTAGCTGATTTAATCAACAGAATTTAGTTTAAAAAAAAGAAAGAATTGGAAGTGGTCCAGTCTCTAATGTCTTCTGATAGCACTTCCTCCGGTGTCTTTGAGATCTGAAGTTCTGTATCATCTGCATTCCAGTGTAAACTGACACCGTGCTTCTGAATGACCTCTCCAAGGGGTAACGTGGAAGCAGGAAGCAATTTGGAGACCCAAGAACAGAACCTTGTGGGACTCCATAGGTCACCCTAGGGGGGAGGGCATTCCGATCTTATATGCACAAACTTAAATTTGTCTTAATGACCAGTTTTTAATTGGCTGGCAGCCTGCAGACAGACCGTTCACTTGACAGGTATGCTTTGAATCAGGGTTCTTGAACTACTTCTTCCTTGGTGGAAGATTGCTTCTAAAAAATAAAAATAATAATAGTGCATATGCGACCAAGCCTTTTCCACAAACTATCTAACATAACATAGGCCATTTAGCAGACGCTTTTATCCAAAGAGACTTACAGTAGTCAAAGTCAAAGTGTTTTATTTATCAAGTGCACAAGGTCATTCTGAACAATGAAATTCTTGGGACATGGCAAGCAACAACTAAGTAGTGACTAATAGCAGAAATACACATAAATATACAAAACAGAAAAACAGTAAACATTAAACATTTGTAGCAGTTCCAGAACCAGTAAAAAGGGGAATATAGACAGTAAGAATAAGAGTTTTAAATAGTGAATATATACATTTTTCAGTATATGTGGTCCCAATGGGAATCAAACCCACAACCTAAGTGTTGTCAGTGCCGTGCTCTACCTACTGAGCCACACAGAACCACCAAACAGTGTGATGACTAAGGTGTATTGTCAGTGTGTGTTAAGAGAGTAGATACCCACTGAAAACCAGTGGTGGACAAAGTACACAAACCCTTTACTTGAGTAAAAGTACAGATACCCTGATAAAATATTACTCCAGTAAAAGTCAAATGTCCTACATTGCTTCCCATGTTGGGCAGGAATATTTGTTGTTGAAAGTAAAAGTAAAAATGGAGTGTACGCACAGACATTTGAAAAATGTACTTAAGTACAGTAATGAGTAAAAGTTAAGGAAAAGTACTTTGTCCACCACTGCTTAAAACATGCGAAGCTGTTTTGTATACCCACACTGTCACAAGTGCGAGGTCTGCTGGCACTGTATTTGGATCTAGGCCTGGACATAGTCACAATACTTTATTTTCTTCTCGATGATCAAAGGTCCAAGATTACATGTGTGGCAGGCCTCATTTGGGTGCATGGTACATTTTACCCAGATGTATACGGTGTGGGCGGCACGGTGGTGCAGTGGATAGCGCTGTCACCTCACAGCAAGAAAGGAATCCAGGCCGGGGGCCTTTCTGTGCGGAGTTTGCATGTTCTCCCGTGTCCGCGTGGGTTTCCTCCGGGTACTCGGTTTCCTCCCACAGTCCAACGTTAGGCTAATTGGAGAGTTTAAATTGCCCGTAGGTATGAGTGTGTGAGTGAATGGTGTGTGTGCCCTGCGATGGATTGGCGACCTGTCCAGGGTGTATTCCTGCCTCTCGCCCGGAACGCATGCTGGGATAGGCTCCAGCCCCCCCCGCGACCCTGACCAGGAATAAGCGGCTTAGATAATGGATGGATGGATGGATGGATGGATGTATACGGTGTCAATTTCTGTACTTTTTCCACCAATATCTCCAGAATTCAAGTGAATATTTGTTGTCCAAGTGAGTACTTAAAAAGTGTTGAACAGGTTTTTAAATTATTATTATTATTTTTTTTTACATTCTTATAATAATATATTTTAGTTGTGAGGTAGAAACAGAATATAGCAATAGATGGAAAAAATACAACTCTATTAGGTTTTTAGTGCATATGGACCCCTTTGCCTTTGCGCGCTCGAATGCTTAGCGTGCTCATTGGAGAAACTCAAGCAACACTTTCTTCAGCAGTGTTTTTTAACGGAGCGGCAGGTCAGAGAGGCCTACGGGACGCAGGGCTGCTTTGGGTCAGAGAGGCCTATGGGACGCAGGGCTGCTTTGGGTCAGAGAGGCCTATGGGACGCAGGGCTGCTTGGGTCAGAGGTCAGAGAGGCTTATGGGCCGCAGGGCTGCTTGGGGTCAGAGGTCAGAGAGGCTTATGGGCCGCAGGGCTGCTTGGGGTCAGAGGTCAGAGAGGCCTATGGGACGCAGGGCTGCTTGGGGTCAGAGAGGCCTATGGGACGCAGGGCTGCTTGGGGTCAGAGGTCAGAGAGGCCTATGGGACGCAGGGCTGCTTGGGGTCAGAGGTCAGAGAGGCCTACGGGACGCAGGGCTGCTTGGGTTCTATGAGGGATTCATCTACAGCTCGCTTTAAGGAGTCCTGCTGATGCCTCTTGGAAAGCGAGCAGGCATCAGCTCCTCTACAAGCCTCATAGCAATAAGAGCCGCCTTGCATGCCTACGACCCCTGTTAGCGTTACTCTCACCCTCACACCCCCCACCCCTTAGGGCATGGTCCAGCCCCACCCCTGCTCCCCCACCCCCGTACAAAGCCCCCCCTCTTAAGTGTCGTGACTGGGGGGGAGGCCGGCCGTTTAAGATCTGCACGTTAAGCATCCTTACTCCACAGCCATCAGAGACATCCTGTCACAGAGTGGTTTAAGAGGATGACTGGCGCTAAGTAGGTTTTGGTCTTTGGTCGCTGTGAAGTACACATATTTGTCTTTGGTCGCTGTGAAGTACACATATGTGCAGACCTCTTTGGAAGGGGACAGCTGAGGGCGTAACAAGTAACCGCCCACCCTCGCACCCCCCTTCCCCTTCGCTCCTCCCTCACTCCTCCCATCCCTTCCTCCCACACGCCTGCTGCTCACCCCAAATTCCACAAGCATTGTGTCACCGCGCTGCAGCACTGCTTTACTGTAAGTGAGGGCGTTTCTGGGTGAACGTGTTGAGTGACAGTATGTTGTTGTTAGTCACTTTACTTCTAGTGAGTGTGTTTCTGTGTGTAGCACTGTTTGTGTGTTTGTGTGAGTGGCTGTGTGTGTAACACTGTTTGTGTGTTTGTGTGAGTGTCTTTGTGTGTAACACTGTTTGTGTGTGTGTAACACTGTTTGTGTGTTTGTGTGAGTGGCTGTGTGTGTAACACTGTTTGTGTGTGTGTAACACTGTGTGTTTGTGTGAGTGTAACACTGTTTGTGTGTTTGTGTGAGTGTCTTTGTGTGTAACACTGTTTGTGTGTTCCTGTGTGAGTGTCTTTGTGTGTAACACTGTTTGTGTGTTCCTGTGTGAGTGTAACACTGTTTGTGTGAGTGGCTGTGTGTGTAACACTGTTTGTGTGTTCCTGTGTGAGTGTCTTTGTGTGTAACACTGTTTGTGTGTTCCTGTGTGAGTGTAACACTGTTTGTGTGTTTGTGTGAGTGGCTGTGTGTATAACACTGTTTGTGTGTTCCTGTGTGAGTGGCTTTGTTATTGTGAGACAAAGTGACATGGAAACATGAATACTTATTGCAGCAGTGGACCTCACTGTGTCAGCTGCTGGTTTGTGTTCTCAGTGAAACCCCACAGAAGGCATCGTTCGTATCTGTGTGGGCTTCAAAGATGAGTCTCGTGCAGTGATAACTAACTAACCAACCTAAGTTCCACTGTGATTTTTCCCCCTTAACACTTACTTTAGCACAGTGCAGGTTTGGCTCATTGCCATTTTCTCTGTCACTGAACTTTTCATTTTCCACAAATGATTTTGTTTCAGTGACCAGATGTCCACACTTTCAGCAATTTGGACCCTGCTGATTTCACCTGCCAGCCTATAATTTAATTTTTTAAGTATTTCTAAATGAATCTCGTGTCATGGAGCACATTATTGGAACTGACTGATTACAAATTCTGGGATGTGAATACGGGGAATTTATTCTTCATGGCATACACAGCTATTTCTGACAGAATGTGGCCTTAAGTGGGTAAATAATCCTTCCATAGACATGAAAAGTGTCTAATTAAGAACAAGTAACACCTGGTTGCAATTCAGGGGTTGCAATTGTGCTTGGAATGAAATCGGTCATGCACAGTGGTGGCCATGATTGAGTTTGGTAACCTGTGCTCTTCTTCGGACCGAAGCTTCTAGTCCAAGCACCCCCCTCATCCCTCGCCGGGACTACTGGCTCCTAACGAGCTCCCTCATGACCTCTGACCTCTACCACTCCTCCAGAATGCTGCAGCCCATCTTGTGTTCAACCTACCCCAACGTTCCCCCGTCACCCCACTCCTCCTCACACTTTACTGGCTCCTCCGGGTCGCAGCTCAACGTCAGGTTGGGTACGGCTCCTCCCTACCTCCGGGCCATGGTCAAACCGCAGTCCCCAGCTCGGACACTTCATTCTGCAGACTCCCTCCGAGGAGCCAGCAGCCGCTCGTCTCTCCTTCTCTGTCCTGGTGTAGCGGATGGGCTCACGTGAGCGCCCGCTGCAGAGTAACGTGGATAAGAGTGCGATTAGTTCCCGGAGTTAGGGACTTGAGTCTTTGGCTCGCATCTCGAGCTTTTAACCGTCACACTGGCTCTCTTGTTCTGCATTTTACATTTTCTCGCTCTTATCCCTACATGGTAAGATAAATCATAGTTAGCGCATGAGATCAGTGCGCTGCAATAGACATCATTGCAGGAACCAACACCGGGAAGGAAAAGGTTAGTGAAATTTTTTTGGGGGGGAGTATAGTGTTGAACAAGTAAACACAGCTAGATGGCACCTCGGTGGTGGAGTGTCCTCCCCACCCTCGTCAGGACAGCAGAGTTACTGCCCATCGTCCGCCAGCTCTCCGGCCTGCTCCTTGGCTCCCCCTCCCCCTCCCCCATGTGACGAGCTGTCTCACTATCCCTTAGTGGGAGGCACTTGTTGTGAGTTGCTCAGGGTAAGCGAAATGACGTCATTGTAATTGATGCTGTTGGAGTATGTCTCTGAAAGGATTGTGTTTCTGTTTCCCAGGTAATATTTTACAGGTGAAGGAGCCACTGGCCACCAGAAGCATTCAACATGGCCCAGGTGCTCCAAATGGATTCCAACTTCCCAGGTACCCCCACCGCCTCGCCCACATTACCCCCACTGCCCCGCCCACATTACCCCCACTGCCCCGCCCACATTACCCCCACTGCCCTGCCCACTTTTCATTTTCTCAGCACATATATAAGATATTTAAAGGTATACAGTACCAGCCAAAAGTTTGAGTACACCTGCTCGAAACTAGGCTTATCTCATAATTGACAATGTTTTACACCATATAAGTTTATGTAAAATTACAAAAAAACACATGTAACAATAAACAAAAGGAACATCAAAGCAATGTTCAAGAACATTTTATTGAAAATTGAATCTTGGATTCCTCAAAATAGCCACCCTTTGCCTTCATAACAGCCTCACAAACACGGGCCATTTGGTTAATACGTTTCAGCAGGAAATCACCCGACATGTTTTCCCAGCTCTCCTGCAGCAATTCCCAGAGACACTTGTGGGTTGCTTTGCTTTGCCTCTTCTGTCCAGTTCATCCCATACAAATTCTATGGGATTGAGGTGTGGACACTGGGCAGGCCAGGTCATTAGTTTGAGTTGTCCTTCACATTCCCCCTTCACCAGATAGTTCTTGCACAACTTCAAGGGAAGGAGTGCCCGGTTAGCCATAATCCAGATGGAAGGTGTACTCAAACTTTTGACTGGTACTGTAGTCAAACACTTTACTTTAAATACTTTTTATTTTATTTTTTACAATTATTAAAAGATATTTAACCACTATTCAGCGCACCTTTCGTTCATATGGTTGTGGGTTTCGGTTAGTGACGTGTTTCCCCCCAGCACCCAAAGTGTTGATGTAATTTGAGAATGAAATGCCTTCACTCCCTCACATCTTTTTATCGAAAGCCCATTGGTGTGTGAAGCACAGCTGAGGCTGGATTGGCTGAAACACATCAAACACTCCTCCTCCCCCACAGGGCAGCAGTGTACCCCCGCCCCGCCCCCCTCCCTCCTGGGGAAGGAGGACCTGCCCTACTCGGTGGAGACGCCGTACGGCTACCGCCTGGACCTGGACTTCCTGAAGTACGTGAGCGACATCGAGAAGGGCCACACCCTGAAGAAGGTTCCGGGGCAGCGCCGGTCTCGCCTGGGCTCCCTGCCGCGCGCCTCAGGCTACACCGGGTCCTGGTGGACCTCCACCGAGTCGCTGTGCTCCAACGGCAGCGCCGACAGCCGCCGCTCCTCCTACTCCTGCTGCGCGCCCGGTTACCACGGCTCCCGGGCCCCGTTCAGCCTGAGCGCCGCGCGCGTGGAGAAGACCCTGCTGGACGCGCGGCGGCGGCTGGAGGAGGAGCGCGAGCGCCAGGCCCGCCGGCCCTCCAACCTGGGCAGCATGCGGGGCAGCGTGGCCGGCTCCACCAGCTCGCTGTCCAGCGCCCAGGGCCTGGCCCGCGTCGGCTCCTCCTCGGCCTCCGGCCTGTCCACGCCCGTCTCGCCCAGCCCCGCCCACCTGCAGCACGTGCGCGAGCAGATGTCGCTGGCGCTGCGCAAGATCCGCGAGCTGGAGGAGCAGGTGAAGACCATCCCCGTGCTGCAGGTGAAGATCTCCGTGCTGCAGGAGGAGAAGAGGCAGCTCAGCGTCCAGCTCAAGAGCCAGAAGTTCCTGGGGCACACGCTGGGCTTCGGGAGGGCCCGCGGCCACCAGGGGGAGCTCTACATCCACATCCCTGAGGACGAAGCCCCGCCCCCCGTGAGCCCCGCCCCTACTCCCACCAGCCCCGCCCCCACACCCACTAGCCCCGCCCCCACTCCCACTAGCCCCGCCCCCACTGTGGGCCCTGGCGGGGGGAGGGGGGTGAGGTCGGTGGGGGTGGGGCCCGAGGCAGAGGGGCGGAGTCGGGAGGTGGGCGTGGGCGTGCAGGAGCGGGACCTGGGGCTGCTGCCGGAGGCGGAGCTCCTGAGGAGCAGGGTGGGGCAGCTGGAGACCAGCCTGCAGGAGCTGCGGGCGCGGCGGGGGGGCGGGGGCGGCGGGGGGCCCCTGGCAGAGCAGGCCATCAGGGCCACCAGCGTGGGCTGGCAGGAGGAGCCGCTGGGCGGGGCCCCGGCGGCCACGCCCCTGGGGCTGCGGACCATGGTCAGCTTTACCCAGCAGCCTCGGCGGCAGGAGCAGCAGGAGCAGCGGGGGCAGAGGGAGCAGCGGAGCGTGGGGATCCAGGTGTACACGCTGGAGCAGCCCGTGCTGATGCGGGCCGAGAGGTGCAGGTCCCCCCCGCCCGTACAGAACGGCCCGCTGGAGGCAGGTAGGCGGACATAATGGAGTGTGTGTGTGTGTGTGTGTGTGTGTAATGTGTGTTATGCAGCAGACAGTGTGTGTGTGGTCTTAATGCCCTTCATGGTGAGGGGGTGAGGGGGTGAGGGTGAGTGTGGCATTTTGTTGAGGTGGAGTCACGTGATGTATGGACAAAACAAAGCTTAACTGTGTGTGTGAGTGTGTGTGAGTGAGTGTGAGAGTGTGAGTGAGTGAGTGTGTGTGTGCATGTATGCATGTGTGTGTGTGTGTGTGTGTGTGTGTGTGTGTGTGTGTGTGTGTGTGTGTGTAATTGCGTGGGTTTAGTGAGTGAGTGTGGTGTGTGCCCTTCATGGTGTGCGGGGTGAGGAGACCATGCTCCGTGTGTGCCATTTTGTGTGTGTGTGTGTATGAGTGTGCTTATTGTATGTGTGTGAGTGTGTGTGTTTGTGTGAGTATAAGTAATTGAGTGTGTGTGTGAGTATGAGTGAATAAGTGTGTGATTAAATGGTGCAGTCCCGTGAGTGTCCTTCAGGGGGTGCCACGGCCGTTACCAGTGGTACTCCCCCACACAGCTGGGACAGTCCTAGCCCGGGCCAGAGTCGTTTGAGTGCAGTTACCTGTATATACAGTACAGCAGTGAGTTCAGGGTTGATCAGCAAAGGGTGATTTTTCATGTCGTTTTTAGTAACCTGCTGTTTGTCCGTCTCTCTTTCTCTCTCCATCTCTCGCTCCCTCTTTTCTCTCTCTCTCCTCTTAAGAGTCTCCCTCTGCACGTCCCATCACTGTCTGCTCCCGGCAGCTCCACGGGGTCCTTCACAGGACTGAGGTGTCCAGCTCGGTGCCTGTCTCCACCCCCGGGGCAGAGATGCTCAACACCGCGGAGCTGAGGTCCAGCCGGGGCCCTCGGAGGGAGGGGTCGCCACAGCAACCACAGACAGCCAGCCAATCGCACGCAAGCGCGTCACAGCCAGGTGAGGGGGTGAACGGGACTAGTGGCATCTGTCCTCTCTGCCCCCCCTCTCTCCCTCTCTGTCTCTCGCTCTCTGTATCTCTCTCTCTCTCTCCTTCCCCTCTCTCTCCCTCTCTCTCTTTCCTCTCTCTCTCTCTGTATCTCTCTCTCTCTCTCTCTCTCTCTCTCTCTGTCTCTCTCTCTCTGTATCTCTCTCTCTCTGTATCTCTCTCTCTCTCTCTCTGTCTCTCTCTCTCTGTATCTCTCTCTATATCTCTCTCTCTCTGTATCTCTCTCTCTCTGTATCTCTCTCTGTCTCTCTCCTTATCTCTCTGTATCTCTCTCTCTGTATCTCTCTCTCTGTATCTCTCTCTCTCTGTATCTCTCTCTCTCTGTCTCTCTCTCTCTGTATCTCTCTGTCTCTCTCCTTCTCTCTCTCTCTGTATCTCTCTCTGTATCTCTCTCTCTGTGTCTCTCTCTCTGTGTCTCTCTCTCTCTCTATCTATCTCCTTCCCCTCTCCCTCTTGCTGTCGAACAGTTTTATGCTGTTAATAAAACACATTTGCCATGTCATGTCTAGGGGTTTAAAGAAAATAGGACGAATGAGGATTCTGCTGCCTAATGTCTTGCTCGTCTTTTAGCCAATAACTCTTTCTCACCCTCCTTGTTCCACCCTCATCATCATCTTGTCTTGTCTTCAACAGCCAGGCTGGAGTGCCCCCTGTGGCCGGCGGTGGAACAGGAGGCAGAGAGTGAAGCCTCCTCTCTCTCCACCAAACAGGGCCTGCAGCTCAGCAGCGCCCCCACGGGGTGAGTGGGTGGTAGCGTCTCAGGGATTCAGTATGTGACACGCTGTGTTACATTACATTACATTACATTACAGGCATTTAGCAGACGCTCTTATCCAGAGCGACTTACAGTTGACATTTCTTTACAATCCATTTATACAGCTGGATATTAACTGAAGCAATTCAGGTTAAGTACCTTTAGCTCAAGGGTACAACGGCAGTGCCCCACTCTGGGGATGGAACCTGCAACCTTAACGTTACAAGCCCAGTTCCCTGACCATTATACCACACTGCCTGCCTGTGTTAGAGCCAGCTGAGTCTAGACTACTATAATAGAGTGCACGTGAATCTTAGTTTACGCTCCTGTGAAAGAGTGCACGTGAATCTTAGTTTACGCTCCTGTGAAAGAGTGCACGTGAAGCTTAGTTTGCGCCCCTGTGAAAGAGTGCACGTGAAGCTTAGTTTGCGCTGCTGTGTTGAGGGGGGGGTGTGGGTGTTAAGCACAGGGGCTGTGTTAATGTGTGTGAAGCACAGGGTGTGGGTGTTAAATGCTGGGTGTCGTATGTTGTTGAGCAGGTGTGAGTCGTCTTCCTCAGAGGAGAGCAGCAGTGAAAGCTCGGAGGAGGAGGAGAGCGATGCCAGTGAATACCATGAGGCCACCGAGCGGCTCCCAGAAAGCCCCGCTCACCGTCCACACGAGGGGCCCAACAGTGCCATCCAATCACCATCCACCATCTCTGCCCCCAAACAGGGTGCCATCCAATCACCATCCACTATCTCTGCCCCCAAACAGGGTGCCATCCAATCACCATCCACCATCTCCGCCCCCAAACAGGGTGCCATCCAATCACCATCCACCATCTCTGCCCCCAAACAGGGTGCCATCCAATCACCATCCACCGTCTCTGCCCCCAAACAGGGTGCCATCCAATCACCATCCACCATCTCTGCCCCCAAACAGGGTGCCATCCAATCACAGTCCACCGTCTCCGCCCCCAAACAGGGTGTCACCCAATCACAGTCCACTGTCTCCGCCCCCAAACAGGGTGTCACCCAATCACCATCCAGTTATCCCCCCCTCAAGACCCAGGAGGCACCTGGGAAAGATGGCTCCACCCCCTCTGTCACTCAGGAAGCCAGGTAGCTCAGTAAGAATGACTGTCAGTGCTTAACACATTTACCATTTCACACGGTCAGTGAGTGTGTTGATATTGGTGCAGTGTTACAGTGTGTGCGTGTGAATTCAGATGTCGCTTTAGCGTTACATCATGTGACTACCTTACAGTGTCATCGTTTCTCAGTGTGTGTGTGCGTGCGTTACAGAACGTGAGCAGGTGCCCCGTGTTACCAGTGTTACCGTGTGCGTGTGTGACAGTGTTGCCGTGTTGCTACGGTGCAATTTGAGTGCTTCTGTATTGTTGTATAGTGTGTGCGTTTGTGATACAGTGGCGTAGCGTTATGTTATGTGCCTGCGTTAATGTGCTACGGAATTGCTACAGTGTGCTAGTGTGTTACGGTGTTACAACAGAAATGGACTGCGGTCTTATTTCAGCCGTTTGACTTGAAGACAAATGTGCATTGAGTGTTAGTGTTCCAGTGTGACTTACACTGTTACAGCATGTTAGCGGACGCTGCAATGTGTGATTGAGTTAGTGTGGGTTATTGAGTTAGTGTGTTTTGTGTCTTAGTGTCTTAGTTAGTTAGTGTGAGTTGGTGTGAGTTAGTGTTACAGTGTTAGTGTGTTAGTGAGTCAGTGCATGTTACAGTGAGTTAGTGTGTGTTAGTGTGTGTTAGTGTTAGAGTTACAGTGAGTCAGTGTGTGTTTGTGTGTGTTGCTGTTTTGACCTGCTGTTTGAGTTGTTGCAGTGCAAAGGCGAGTTGAGCGTCCCCTGTTCTTTCTCCCAGACTGCAGCTGAGTGACAATCTGATGGCAGCTCTACGCTTGCTGCAGAAGGCCCTGGTCGAACCTGCCCTCTTCAGCCAGCAGGGGGCGGTATGCTTTCCATTTCCCTTCACAACCTGCCCGCCACTCGCGCACTAGCACTCCCGGTTAAGGCTATCGGACGCTCGATAAAGAGAACGAAAGCATCGGCGCATCGCTACACCGCTCCCAACATCGCCCATGTTTCCACCACTGAGGCTGCTTTGGGCGAAAGTGGCCACCTGAGCACACCTGAGCACACCTGTGGAAACACATCACATACATTTACATTTTAGGCATTTATCCAGAGCGACTTACACAGTTTACAGTTCTTTACATACAATCCATTTATACAGCTGGATATTTTACTGAAGCAATTCAGGTTAAGTACCTTTAGCTCAAGGGTACAACAGCAGTGCCCCACCTGGGAATTGAACCAGCGACCTCTGAGTTACAAGCCCAGCTCCCTAACCACTACACACACAATAGGTCACACGTCAGCACTGCCTCATGCATTCAGTCAGAAGTGAGGCGTTCTGTAATGTGACCTGTTCGCTCCACGAGCCAGCGCTCCAGCCAATAAGGGCCCATGTTGGGGATTGGGGTGTGTACCTGGAGTACCTTAGAAGCACCTGCAGTGCATTGTGGGCGTGCGTGTGCCTCGGCAAAACCTGTGATATTACAAACATGCTCTCATTGTGGTTGAGCGCTGGGAGAGCGATGGAGGGAAGGGAGAGAGAGGGAGAGGGAGAGGGAGAGGGAGAGGGAGAGAGCGAGGGAGAGGTAGAGGTAGAGGTAGAGGGAGAGGGAGAGGGAGAGGGAGAGGGAGAGGGAGAGGGAGAGGGAGGGAGAGGGAGAGGGAGAGGGAGAGGGATGGAGAGAGAGATGGAGCTTCAGTCCCTGTGACCACCTGTCCACTCTCAGTGTGAACCCAGGGTTGATTTGACCCGTTGTCCATTGTTCACGCCGAGGTGAGCTCTCCGAAGGCGTTACGTCTGAGCACGCTGCAGGAGATGAAGCGCGACGCCCGGCCCTTAAGTGAATATGAGAAATTCATGTTCTCCTCGCTGTCGTGCCGAGCTATTTCTGTCCCGGCCTTGGCGGAGCTGCGCTCCCTCCCTCCCTCCCTCCCTCTCTCTCCAGGTCGCTGTTGATATGTGGAGTGGCGCGCAGCCGCAGACGTTTCCAGAGCGTAAACAGAGATCCCTGCTTCAGCCCCCCCCCCCCGCCCGCCGAGCTCCTCTTCACACGAGGTTGCCATGGGAACCAGGGAGGGCACAGCTGTGCCTCGAGACTGCAAGATTTGCGGCTAAACGCCACCCACCGCCAACATGCACTCGTGTGTGTGTGTGTGTGTGTGTGTGTGTGTATATATATATATGCTAATGAAGCAGACTGGAGAAACTGCCTCTGTTGTGCTAGGCCTTTGGGTATGGTGTCAGAAGAATTATGGGTAGTGCGGTCCTGCAGGGGAAGTAGAGTTTCAGACAGGAAGTGAGGCTCCTGGACTGAAAGGAGGAGGTGACCAGCAGAGTGAGGTAACAACAAAAATACAAGGGAAAAAACGACAAACGATATTTAAATAGAAAATTTAAATAATTTAAATATAATAATTGTAAAAAATTATAATAATGGATTGCGTTTATATAGTGCTTTTTGTGATACTTAAAGCGCTTTGCACTAAAGGGTGGGGGAACTGAACTCAACCACCAAAGGTTAGCAGCCAGCTGCGTGATGATAATTATAACATTGATAACAACAACAATGGGCCTCCCGCGTGGTCTAGTGGTTTCAACGTCCGACACTGGCCACGGTGACCGGGGTTCGATTCCCCGTCACGCCAGAGTCGGCTCTGGCCGGGAGTGCCACCGGGGCGGCAATTGGCTGTCCACCCCAGGGAGGGGGGGAGGGAAGCCGACACAGTTCGCTGCGCACAGGAGTGATTCTGGGGTACCGGAATTACAGTCGACGACACGACGAGTGTTGTCTCGGAGGAGGCAGCGCTTCACCATTGTCACTGCCGGTCACAGGACTACGTCAGCAAACTATGAGGGAAGGGGGACTGAACTAAGCACAGCGGGAGTAATTGGCTACCAAATTGGGAGAAAAGCGAGGTAAAACCTGAAAAATAAAATGATAAAACAACAACCACAATAATGATCTGCTTTTAGACTGCGGTTTCTTGGTGGAACTGCGTGGCTGCACCTTGGTGTTGGAGGGCAGCGTTGGAATGCTCCCCCTCTCTCTCTCTCTCTCTCTTTGTGTGTGTGCATGTGCGTGTGCAGAAGACGGCGTACAGCGCGGCCCTGCAGGATTGGCTGCGCGTGTCCTGCCACAGGACGGCCGATGCGCGCGCGGTGCGCTCCTACATGGAGGCCTTCTCCTCCCTCTCGCCGCAGCTGCTGCACTTCGTGGTCAACATGGCCGACGGCAACGGCAACACCGCCCTGCACTACACCGTGTCTCACTCCAACTTCCCTGTGGTCAAACTGCTGCTGGACACAGGTCAGTGAGTGTGTGTGTGTGTGTGCATGTGCGTGTGTGTGTGTGTGTGTGTGTTGGTATGTGTACAGTATGTTTGTGTGTGTGTGTGTGTGTGTGTGTGTGTGTGTATATGTACAGTATGTGTGTGTGTACAGTATGTGTGTGTGTGTGTGTGTGTGTACAGTGTGTGTACAGTATGTGTGTGTGTGTGTACAGTGTGTGTGTGTACAGTATGTGTGTGTGTGTGTGTTGGTGTGTGTACAGTATGTGTGTGTACAGTATGTGTGTGTTGAACAGCTCCCCGTCTCCCTGCTCAGGTCTGTGCGACGCTGACCGGCAGAATAAGGCTGGATACACGGCCATCATGCTGACTGCGCTGGCTGCGTTCCACTCGGACAGCGACCTGCACACTGTCCTGCAGCTGCTGCGCTCCGGGGACGTCAACGCCAAGGCCAGCCAGGTACTCCAGCCAAACCATCTCTCACGCAGTCCTTTCAAAAGCTCCTGTGTGTGTGTGCATGTGTGTGTGCGTGCGCGTGCGCGTGTGTGCGTGCGTGCGCGCGTGCCTTAGTACGTTAGAGTAATCTAGTCCAATCAGAGACGAGATACACTACTCCCATCCAATGTAACAACAGTCCCATCCCAACTGAGAAAAGTTAGACAAGTTCCATACATACAATCAGTAGTTAGACAAATCCCATTCAATCGAACTACTGATTGTATGTATGGAACTTGTCTAACTCTTCTCAGGTGGGATGGGACTGTTGTCACATTGGATGGGATTAGTGTATCTCGTCTCTGATTGGACTGATATTAGTCTAACTCTTGTCACATTGGATGGGATTAGTGTATCTCGTCTCTGATTGGGTAGGATATTAGTTCAACTCTTGTCACATTGGATTGGGTAGGATTAGTTCAACTCTTGTCACATCTCTGATTATCTCGTCTCTGATTGGGTGGGATATTAGTCTAACTCTTGTCACATTGGATGGGAGTAGTGTATCTCGTCTCTGATTGGGTGGGTGTACCTCTTCCTTGGTGGTAGGCGGGGCAGACCGCTCTGATGCTGGCGGTCAGTCACGGGCGGGGGGACATGGTGCGGGCGCTGCTGTCCTGCGGGGCCCAGGTCAACATTCGGGACGAGGACGGCTCCACTGCGCTCATGTGCGCCTGCGAGCACGGCCACGTGGACATCGTGCGCCAGCTGCTGTCTGTGCCGGGCTGCGACGCCACCATCACAGATAACGTGAGCAACAGTGCGCTCTCTCTCTCTCTGTCTCTCTCTGTCTCTGTCTCTGAACAGCCCACAGATAACATCACAGATAACAGATAACATGAGCAACAGTGCGTCTCTCTCTCTCTCTCTCTCTCTCTCTCTCTCTCTGTCTCTGAACCCAGCCTCACAGATAACATGAGCAACAGTGCGGTCTCTCTCTCTGTCTCTGAACCCAGCCTCACAGATAACATGAGCAACAGCTCTCTCTCTCTCTCTCTGTCTCTCTCTGTCTCTCTCTGTCTCTGAACCCAGCCTCACAGATAACATCTCTCTCTCTCTCTCTCTCTCTGTCTCTGAGCACAGCCTCACAGATAACATGAGCAACAGTGCGCTCTCTCTCTCTCTCTCTCTCTCTCTCTCTCTCTCTGTCTCTCTGTCTCTGAACCCAGCCTCACAGATAACATGAGCAACAGTGCAGTCTCTCTCTCTGTCTCTGAACCCAGCCTCACAGATAACATGAGCAACAGTTCGGTCTCTCTCTCTGTCTCTGAACCCAGCCTCACAGATAACATGAGCAACAGTGCGCTCTCTCTCTCTCTCTCTGTCTCTCTCTGTCTCTCTCTGTCTCTCTCTGTCTCTGAACCCAGCCTCACAGATAACATGAGCAACAGTGCGGTCTCTCTCTCTCTCTGTCTCTGACCCAGCCTAGCCTCACAGATAAGCCTCACAGATAACATGAGCAACACTCATCTCTCTGTCTCTCTCTGTCTCTGAACCCAGCCTCACAGGAGCAACAGTGCGGTCTCTCTCTCTGTCTCTGAATGCTCACCATTATCTGTGCTCACATTATCTGTGCTTGTGGGTCAGGAGGGGTATTTAGCAGAGACAAAGAGAGACTATGATGGACCCTGCCCTGCAGTAATCTCAACACTGGAACAGTAATCTTTCTTTCTCTCTACATCACTCTCTCTCTCTCTCTCTCTCTCTCTCTCTCTCTTCTCTCTCTTTCTCTCTCTCTCTCTATCTACCTCTCTCTACCCCTCTCTCTCTCTCTCTCTCTCTCTCTCGCTCTCTCTTTCTCTCTACCTCTTTGATAATCAATATAAACAATAATAATATGAAATATAGCAAAATGTGTGGTAGGTATTTGGTAATGATTTGGGAAGGCTTTGATTGTGTGATATTTCTTTGATAAGGATTGTATGGTGTGTGTTTGATAAGGATTATGTGGTATGTGTTTAAGAATTGTGTGGTGTGTGATTGGTAATGATTGTGTTGTGTGTGTAGTAATGCCTGTGTGATGTGTGTGTAGTCATGATTGTGTGTAGTGTGTGTGTAGTAAGGGCTGTGTAGTGTGTGTGTAGTGTGTGTGTAGTAAGGGCTGTTTAGTGTGTGTGTAGTGTGTGTGTAGTAAGGGTTGCTCTCTGTTCTCCAGGATGGCAGTACTGCTCTCTCCATTGCCCTGGAGGCCTGCCAGAATGACATCGCTGTTCTCCTCTACGCCCACCTCAACTTCGCCAAACCCCCCTCCCCTGTGAGTCTGACCAGAGTTACCCCCCCCCCTCCCCTCTGAGTCTGACCAGAGTTACCCCCCCCTCCCCTGTGAGTCTGACCAGAGTTACCCCCCTCCCCCTCCCCTGTGAGTCTGACCAGAGTTACCCCCTCCCCTGTGAGTCTGACCAGAGACCCCCTCCCCTGTGAGTCTGACCAGAGTTACCCCCCCTCCCCTCCCCTGTGAGTCTGACCAGAGCTGAGTCTGACCAGAGTTACCCCCCATATCTAGAGCAGTGTTCTAGGGTATATGCACTCAAGAGAAGCAGTTTTTTATTATATCGTTTATCAGAGTTGTAAGGTACGTGGGACTCATATAGGGCCTAAAACACACTTGAGTAAATGAAGGGTTCTGGCGGCTCTGTTATGGTGTGGGGTGGATTTTCCTGCCATGGTTTAGGCCCACTCAACCTCTTAGAGGGCAAGGTAAACACTAATAAATACAAAGCCATTCTGAGTGATCACCTTCATCCTGTGGTGAACCATTTCCATTCTGATGGGAGTGGTCTCTTCCAGGATGACAATGCCCCCATCCACAGGGCACGAGTTTGCCACTGAATGGTTTGATGAGCATGAAAATGATGTAAAGCGTATGCCATGGCCGTCTCAGTCACCAGATCTCAACCCAGTTATGTTAAATAGTTTAATCGACAAACAACCCAAACGGCAGATTTCAGTGTCAGTTACGGGAAGCTCTCAGAGGGGAGGAGCTGGAGTCATAGTCATGTGTGTGTGACTCACCCACCCGCACGCCGGGAGGACAAACCTGCTGCATTCTGGGAAAGCGGGCTGTAGCAATGTGAGGGCAGGAACTTACCCAGCTGTGCCCCCCACACACACACACATCCCCCACACACACCCCACACTCCACACACACACACACCCTCTCCCTCTCTCTCTCTCCCTTTCTTTCTCCCTTTCTCTCTCCCTCTCTCTCTCCCTCTCTCTCTCTCCCTCTCTCCCTCTCTCTTTCTCTCTCTCTCCCTCTTTCTCTCTCTCCCCTCTCCCTCTCTGTCCCTCTTTCCCTCTCTCTCCCTCACTCTCCCTCTCTGTCTCTCTCTCTCTGTCTGTCTCTCTCTCTCTCTCTCTCTCTCTCTCTCTCTCTCTCTCTCTCTCTCTCTCTCTCTCTCTCTCTCTCTCTCTCTCTCTGTCCCTCTCTGTCCCTCTCCCTCTTTCTCTCTCTCTATGATGTTCTAGAACAGGAGGGGCTATCCCCAGCCCTGCAGGCTGTTTAAGCATGATGTTGTTGTTGCTCAGCACTTCATTGGTTAATTACAGCAGTTGATGACACAGGTAACTCACCTCACCTGCTACCTTGAGTGCGATGTTGAGATGAGAATATTACCCAGCGTACCCTGTGGCCGGCCAGGACCAGGCCTCCCCTGTTCTAGAATATCTGGGTAAAACGGAGGCACTGAGAAGGGCAGAGGACATAACAGCAAGACAAACATAGAGCAGGCAAAAGGGTTTGTTCCCACAGAACATCATGGTGACAAAAAGCAACAACAAGAGGACATATGGGGACTCATACGTGTGTAATTTTGAGAATGTAGAGCCCCTTGGCTTGTTATTAGTTTGTTGTCTGGAGTGAATGTACCACTGTGTGTTTTTTTCCCTCCATTTTCTAAATGAACGCTCATGCCTCCTGTTCCCTTTAGGTGTCACCCAAAGCTCACCAGCTGGGAACTTCACCGCCCCCTGCAGGCGAAAGAAAGTAACTGCAGCACAATTTTGAACAGGCTTCACTCCTGCGCACAGCTCCTTACCCCCTTTCTGTGTGTTTGTGTGTGTGTGTGTGTGTGTGTGTGTGTGTGCGTGTGTGTGTGCATTGTGCAAACCGTTCCATAAATTGCTATGTTATTGTTCAAATATTTGAGTTGGGTTTTTTTTATTAATGAGAACAGCAAATTGCTTTGTATTTTTAATAACATGGTCAAAGACACATTCTTCTTTGATATATATCTATATATAACAGTCAGTAGAGGTATGTGGTGATTAACATAGATGTGTAGGGGATAGTGCAAGTGTGTAAATGTTAGTGGAGATGTGTAGGTGGTAGTGGATGTATGCAGGAGATGAGTGGAGGCGTGTAGGGGGTAGTGGAGGCGTGTAGGGGTCAGCGCAGGTGTGTAGAAATGAGTGCAGACATTCAGGGATTGGTGGAAGTGTGTAGAGATCACTGCACAGAGAATAGGGGGTGCAGGGGTCAGAGTGCAGGTGTGGGGGTCAGTGTATGGATGAATGTGGGGTACAGGAGTCAGTGTGCAGGTGTGGGGTCAGTGTATGGATGAATGTGAGGTGCAGGGGTCAGTGTGCAGGTGTGGGGGTCAGTGTATGGATGAATGTGGGGTGCAGGGGTCAGTGTGCAGGTGTGGGGGTCAGTGTATGGATGAATGTGGGGTACAGGGGTCAGAGTGCAGGTGTGGGGTCAGTGTATGGATGAATGTGGGGTGCAGGAGTCAGAGTGCAGGTGTGGGGGTCAGTGTATGGATGAATGTGGGGTACAGGAGTCAGAGTGCAGGTGTGGGGTCAGTGTGCAGGTGTGGGGTCAGTTGTAGAAGTCTGTAGGAGCCTGAGTCTCTGTGACTTTAGACGGCAGTCTGAGGCCAAAGAGAGACTTGATGCTGTGGTTACAAATGCTCCTCAACTGCTACTCACTGAGAGACGATGGGGAACTACTGGACTTGGACCCGAATGGAAATGAAGGATTTAAGAGTGTGGAGATAATTAAACAGTACATTTGTTTTCCAAACAGCTTGTTTAGTCCTGGCGAGGAACAGAAACAAGGTTCAAGACTTCATAATCATGCCAAAATAAGAGCAGTGTGTGTTATAACTCAAAAGTAACTTCCCAATTATCAAAAAAATACATATTGTGGAATGTTTCAGTCAAAGCAATACCATATATTTTTTGAACAACTGCAAATTTGTAAAAAAAAAAAACCCACAAAAAAAACATTTGAAAGTGTTTGTTTTTTTACATTCCTTTCTTATTCACAAGCTTTTGAATATATACCCGTTTTGTAATCTTTTATATTATGTTATTTAACGTTGGCTTTATATCTTTATCTGTGTAGTAACTGTTCCCAGTTTGTATCTGTAGGCAAAGCTGCTTCTCTGTGTTTTCAGCATTATGAATAATGATTTTTGTAATCGTCCCAGTTCAGCCTGGTTCTTTTTTAAGGATAAATAAATGTTTTGTACTTTCCACTGTGTGCAGTAATATTACTTCTCTCCTACACTGTGCCCAGTGGGCCCTGAGGATGGGCCTGGTGTAGTATAGTGGTCAGGGCACTGGGTTTGTAACGCGAAGATCACAGGTTTGGTTCCCAGGTGGGGCACTGCCGTTGTACCCTTGAGCAAGGTACTTAACCTTCAGTAAATATCCAGCTGTATAAATGGATTGTATGTGAAATGTTGTGTAAGTTGCTCTGGATTAGAGCGTAAACTGTACTGAATTGGGCCACAGGTGATATTTTCATGCAGTGCCCTTGCCTCGGTACAGATGAAGATAATCAAATGACTCTTCATGAATTATACAGTAAATTTTTACATTTAAAAAAAACATTTTTAGGCATTTAGCAGACACTCTTATCCAGAGCGACTTACACAATTGACATTTCTTTACATACAATCCATTTATACAGCTGGGTATTTTACTGAAGCAACTCAGGTTAAGTACCTTGCTTAAGGGCACAACGGCAGTGCCCCACCTGGGAATCGAACCTGCAACCCCTGAGTTACAAGCCCAGTTCTCTGACCATTACACTACACTGCCGCCCTTATGGCCAGTAGAGTCCATCAATCAGAGCCTGTTTACGCAGGTGTGTGTGGTGTGTGTACTTCTGGTGAGGTCTTTTCTTTTCATTCATTCATCTTTGCCCATCAAGCGGTGTGTGGCCCCTCGGTGACCTGCAGGCGTTGAGATTTATCCGCCACGTTTCTCACTGGCTGGTCTTCGCATTCACTTCCTGTCTCCCCTCGTCCATTATGCATCAGGCTGACATCACTTCCTGTCTCCCCTCGTTCATTATGCATCAGGCTGACATCACTTCCTGTCTCCCCTCGTCCATTATGCATCAGGCTGACATCACTTCCTGTCTCCCCACGTCCATTATGCATTAGGCTGACATCACTTCCTGTCTCCCCTCGTCCATTATGCATCAGGCTGACATCACTTCCTGTCTCCCCTCGTCCATTATGCATCAGGCTGACATCACTTCCTGTCTCCCCTCGTCCATTATGCATCAGGCTGACATCACTTCCTGTCTCCCCTCGTCCATTATGCATCAGGCTGACATCTTGCCAATGCGGTGTGCGCCATGGCGACTGCAGCCCGGCGACAGCTGACGTTTCGCCGCGGTAACCGGGGGGGCCGGGCGGATTCGCCTGGATCACGGCTGCGCCATGCGCAGCCACGCCTTTTTGGAAGGCTTTCCTCTAATCTGTTCTTCCTCTGTCTCTCTCTCTCTCTCTCTGTCTGTGTTCACACTGTTTCACTCCCTCCCTCTCCCTGTCTCTCATGAATTATTCAGAAAGGGCAAAGACTGGCTGTAATGTTCCATTCTGGGGGTGGAACACATTCCTTCTCCCTACATTATCCCCCCATCTCTCTCTCCTCTCTCTCTCTCTCTCTCTCTCCCTCTCTCTCTCTCTGTCTTTTTCTCTGTCTCTGTCATCTCACATAATTACAGAATATATACATATTTGCCACATAAATATCCATGTAAATGAGAACATGGGGTGTATGTACACTTACACGCATGCATAATTCATTGTGTTTGACTGTGGATCTAGATCAGATCAGTGCAGGACAACATTCACCAGGGCAGACACTCAGAGGGGGAGGGGGGCTTGGAGGGGGGTGGTGCGGTGGTGTAGGGGGGGGTCTTGGCCCCCTGTCCTCCTTCTCCCACTGTCACCCCTGGCTTTCTCATTATGGATATTCAAGGCTTGCAACAGAAAACAATTATGATGTTAGAGAAGCTAGCGATGCTTTTTTCTTTTGCTAGGCTGTTTGTCTCATTATTTGTTTGTCGTAATGCCCTCTTATTCAAAGAGTGTCTGGATCAATCCAAATGACAATATTTATTATTTGGATACGATTCTTTTAGTTCTGTTTTGACATATCCAAGGCCCCTTCTCCAACTGCTCAAACCCATATTTCTTGAAATTAGCTGCTCTGCTTCAAATTCATCTGCAGGTTTATTCAGCACCATGGTGACTTCCTGTGCAGGTTTATTCAGCAGAATGGAGACTTCCTGTGCAGGTTTATTCAGCAGAATGGAGAGTTCCTGTGCAGGTTTATTCAGCAGAATGGAGAGTTCCTGTGCAGGTTTATTCAGCAGAATGGAGACTTCCTGTGCAGGTTTATTCAGCAGAATGGAGACTTCCTGTGCAGGTTTATTCAGCAGAATGGAGAGTTCCTGTGCAGGTTTATTCAGCAGAATGGAGAGTTCCTGTGCAGGTTTGTTCAGCACCATGGAGAGTTCCTGTGCAGGTTTATTCAGCAGAATGGAGACTTCCTGTGCAGGTTTATTCAGCAGAATGGAGACTTCCTGTGCAGGTTTATTCAGCAGAATGGAGAGTTCCTGTGCAGGTTTATTCAGCACCATGGAGTTCCTGTACAAAACTGGAATAAGGTATAAAACCATTATAGAAAAACAATATCATTACTACTTATTTTCTTTAAATGGTTCATACAGCGCGATATTGTTGTTCAGTAATATGTGTGTGGATGCAGCACTAAGACCAGGTTTCTGGGGGCAGATTGTTAACCCCATTACGATAGTAGTTCATCATGCATTTGTGCCAGTCGGCACCCCAAACGACCGATCAAGCCCCTATTCCACCCGTCTAGTGCAAGCTCTAAAACTATCAAAATAGCAACCTCTGCAAACTAGCAACCACCTTTTTTTAGATTGCATCACCTCAAAAAAATAATTTATGCTAAACAGCTCGTTCATTGTGATAGAAAATATGTCCTATATACTATATATACACTGCCGGTCAAAAGTTTTAGAACACCCTAATTTTCCAGTTTTTACTGAAATTTAAGCAGTTCAAGTCCAGTGAAGAACCTGAAATGGTACAAAGGTAAGCGGTAAACTGCCAGAGCTAAAAAAAAAAAAAAAAAAAAAAAAGTTTAGGTTACCAAAAGCTGAAAAATAATGCCATTTGTTTGGCAGTGAGTAGTTTCCTACACCATCAAAAGGCACTTGGAACCTGGAGGAAACTCTGACAGGAAGAGGTCTGGCAGACCCAAAGCCACAACAAAATCAAAAGACAAGTTTCTGAGAGTCAACAGCTTGCGTGATAGGCGGCTCACAGGACAACAGCTTCAAGCACAGCTTAACACTGGTCGAAGGTTTGACAGGTCAAGTGGCAGTAAGAAAGCCATTGCTAAGATGGCAAAATAAGGAAAAGAGGCTTTCCTGGGCCATGAAGCACCACCAGTGGACTACTGAAGACTGGATGAATCAAATTTTTAAATCTTGAAATTTTGAAAGGTTTTTGTAGGCTGTTGAGTAGGTGAAAGGATGGTTCCTCAGTGTGTGACACCAACTGTCAAACATGGAGGAGGAAGCGTGATGGTCTGGGGCTCTTTTGCTGGATCCAGAGTTGGCAACTTGCACTGTTAACTGTTAAGTGACTGTTAACCCACGTTAACCCATTACTTGTTCCCTGAAAATTGCCTTTTTTTATAACTCTGAAATGTACATTATTTTTCAGGTTTTTGTAACATAAACTTTTTAAAAAAAATAGTTTTACCTCTGGCAGTTTACCGCTTACCTTTGTACCATTTCAGGTTCTTCACTGGACTTGAACTGCTTAAATTTCAGTAAAAACTGGAAAATGGGGGTGTTCTAAAACTTTTGACCGGTAGTGTATATATACGTATATATATATACATACACACACCTAAGCTTTCTCAACAGGTGTTTAAAAAAAATGTATAAATTGACAGTATATGAATGAATACTGTATATAAACAGGCAGAAAGGAGGTGGGCAATCTGTGTTTGGTTGTAACAAGAATACTGTCTGTTTATTTTTATGTGGTGCTAGGCATGACACAGAATGGACAACAATCCAAACAGACGGGCAACAAACAATCAATCTGTGGCTAGAGGTCCTTGCACTCCGCATGGAATGCAGGAATGTGTTTCCCCAACCTGCCCCTCTCCAGGCACTGAACTCTCCACGGCTCCTGTCTTTGAGCCGTTTGCCAGCCTACGCCTCCACCATTTTTATTAGACGCTTTTAGTCAGAAGATATTGTAAAAACAAAAACAAGTGTTCACCCGAACAGGTGCTGTTTAGACAGAAATATGTACAGCTGTGTTAAAATGCATATTTACAATGATCAGTTTACGCTCTTTGTAGTGATCCAAGTGGTATCCGAGCAACCAGAAGGTAAATCTCACTTGTTGTAACCTGTGTATAATATGCCTGTTGACAAATGAGGCTTGGTGAATAATTAGTCGATTATATAGTGGTGAGATAAATCTACTGCATAATCGCAACCGTAATAATCATAATCATAATTGATGAGCCCTTACCTTTCATTTAGTGCCCCGTACATGCTTGCACACAGCTACAGAAATGGCATACTGGCTTTGTGCGGCATGGGGTGTATACAGTGTGTGAAACTTCTCCACGGTCTGTTCTGCAGCTACCGTATTGTTTGTACGATCTGCACTGTTGTGTGTGTTATCTGTGTTGAGGGAAAGAAGCTTCGTAACACAAAACATATTTCTGTAAAACAGATTAAAAATATTGTCGAGCCTAATCTAATGTGCACTCAATACTACTTAAGATTTAAGCAGTCGTTTATTTATGAGTGCTGGCAACCGCAAAAATGTGTTCAAATCAACCCAGAAGGATTAATTCTGTTCAGCAGGCCTTGGATCAAATACATATTCGAAAATATAAGTCATGCCAGTGCCAAGTAAAATATGAAAGCTAAAAT
>JAINUG010000597.1:45000-52500 GCA_029706075.1 Aldrovandia affinis
CCTCTCACTGTCTTTGAGGACCAGTACACGGTCTGTGCACCTCACATCATTGCAAGAACCTCATGCAGAACTAAAGCAGCCGACTCAAATGCTCAGCTCTCAGCTCACACACATCCTGACAATCTTTAAGGAGCAGCGAGGCCCAGCTACGCTTACAGAAGCACTCGGAGAGAGAAAGAGAGAGTGACAAAAGCCATCCTTCCTCCAGAGCCTTGGTTTGCCCTGGCCACAGCCCTCCGGGGAGCTTGTGTGGGGGGCTGCGGTGTCAGGACAGCAGCAGGCTTTTAGGCAGAGCGAGAGCAAGGCCGCATCTGTCACCCCACAGCTGTCAGCCCTTTAATGGGGTCCATCCTGCCACCGGGGGCGCTGGGGTGGGGGGGAGCCGCTCGACTCCACGAGTCACTGCACAAACCGCAGCACAGCACACACAAACACACACACAAGACAAAACCTTTTCCCTCCCAGTGTTACAGGTGTGGTACGCAGCTGCCTGCAACGATGTCTATCGCTGTGTTACTGCACTGATCTCTTGCGCGAACTATGATTGTTCCTACCATGTATTAATGCACATCTTGTAAGTCGCTCTGGATAAGAGCATCTGCTAAATGCTTAAAATTTTAAATTTAAAAATGTAAACTCCCATCCTCCTTTCGCTGCTGCTGACATTGAGAGCTAATTATTTATTCCTATAAGTCTTCTACTTCTTCGTCTTCCTACTTATTATTCATATTATTATTATTAGTAGTAGTGGTAGTAGGAGTAGCATTAGGAATAGCAGCAGCATTATTAGCATTAGCCGTATTATTATTATGATTATTATTGGCATTAGCGTTAGCAGTAGTAGTATTAGCAGCAGTATTATCAGTGTTAAGTTCCCTCAGTGTGATGTGCAGGCCCTGCTGTAGCACTCCTGGATCAAAGGGCAGGCCAGAGCTGGCCCAGTGGGAGGGGCAGGGCTTTAGTATAAGGCACCGAAAGGGGAGGACAGATGGTGGACCAGAGGTGGAGGAGTGCAAGCGCAGGAGGAGAGGAGAGGAGAGGAGGAGGGGAGGAGAGGAGAGGAGGAGGAGCGGGGGGGGGAGGCCACGCGTCGACAGGGACAGCGTGCTGGAGGCCGGGGGGGGTCGGGGGTTGTGACCAGCCTGTCGGGCAGGAGAGTGACGTGGCTGGGGAGGTCGGGGGTAGGGAGGGCCCTCCAGGCTGCCCTGAAAGGCCCAGGCTGTTAGCACTGTGCTGCGGACGGGGGAGAACCCCCCCCAATGGGCCATAACTGTGAGTGGTACCCAGTGGGAGATGAGGTGTGTGTGTGTGTGTGTGTGTGTGTGTGTACAGCTCTACAGGGAGAATCCATCCACGTAGTGCAGGCAAACTCATCTCCTCTTTAGCGTTATCGTGATTGTTATTGTATTTATTTCATTATTGTTATTCATATTCTTCTTATTATTATTATTTATAATAATAAAGAGAGAGAGAGACAGAGAGACAGAGAGAGAGAGAGAGAGAGAGAGAGAGAGAGAGAGAGAGAGAGAGAGAGGAATCATAGCCTCCCTCCTCATTCCCCTACTTCTCTCAGTTCAACTTAATTCAGCTGAAAATTCTTAACTGACATGACATCCAATGGGGAAATTATTCAATCAAGGAAACATACAGAATAAGAAATGAATTAGTCATTTCTTGATGCACCGTAATAATGGCAGTGCTCTGGAAACATCAGTTGTTGAAAATAACGACATGACCGGGTGATTCGAGTGAAGTTATTCTCAGCAACCGACGTGTCTGCAGTACATTATCTCGCTTACCCCATGGCTACTCGCTAAAGGAAATGATACCCTATCGGTGAATTACGTTAGGAATATATTTATTGACAAAATCACATAACATTTCACAACGTGCTCTGTCCACTGCAAATGACGTACTGGCACCAACGTGTCGCAGATTGTGATCCGGACCACTTCCGTTGAGTAAAGAGTATTTTCACTGTCAGGGGCACTGACGTCACGCTTAGTGGTGGGGCCTTTGGTATATTTACATCTGAAAGATGTAACGTCCTGAGACCCGGACAACACGTCCGATATCAAAAAATAATGCACCCTCCGTGACACCCTCACGACCAATCAGAATCGTGTATTTATTTAGATTAGATTAGATTAGATATTTTTATTGTCTGTCTTCACAGAAATTCTGTTTGTGTACATAAAAAAAAGTGCATTGTTAAAAGAGAGAAGATAGCCATAACATAAAAGGTCTGCATGCTGTTAAGACACTGTTCTATCCCTGTTTGGATGAGTATCTTCAATAAGATAGTATATAGTCTGCATCCTGTTAAGACACTGTTCTAGTGTGTGGATGAGCTCCACGGTCTGCATGCTGTTAAGACACTGTTCTAGTGTGTGGATGAGCCCCACGGTCTGCATGCTGTTAAGACACTGTTGTAGTGTGTGGATGAGCCGCATAGTCTGCATCCTGTTAAGACACTGTTCTAGTGTGTGGATGAGCCCCATAGTCTGCATCCTGTTAAGACACTGTTCTAGTGTGTGGATGAGCCCCACGGTCTGCATGCTGTTAAGACACTGTTCTAGTGTGTGGATGAGCCCCACGGTCTGCATCCTGTTAAGACACTGTTCTAGTGTGTGGATGAGCCCCATGGTCTGCATCCTGTTAAGACACTGTTCTAGTGTGTGGATGAGCCCCACGGTCTGCATCCTGTTAAGACACTGTTCTAGTGTGTGGATGAGCCCCACGGTCTGCATGCTGTTAAGACACTGTTCTAGTGTGTGGATGAGCCCCATGGTCTGCATCCTGTTAAGACACTGTTCCAGTGTGTGGATGAGCCCCACGGTCTGCATCCTGTTAAGACACTGTTCTAGTGTGTGGATGAGCCCACGGTCTGCATCCTGTTAAGACACTGTTCTAGTGTGTGGATGAGCCCACGGTCTGCATCCTGTTAAGACACTGTTCTAGTGTGTGGATGAGCCCCACGGTCTGCATGCTGTTAAGACACTGTTCTAGTGTGTGGATGAGCCCCATGGTCTGCATCCTGTTAAGACACTGTTCTAGTGTGTGGATGAGCCCCACGGTCTGCATCCTGTTAAGACACTGTTCTAGTGTGTGGATGAGCCCCACGGTCTGCATCCTGTTAAGGCACTGTTCTAGTGTGTGGATGAGCCCCACGGTCTGGTGTTGGATGCAGACTGTGTCAGTGCCGATTGTGGCCAGCAGCCCCTCAGGGCGGTGCATAATTGCCCAGGGTTGGGGGGTCACTAGTGTGCGAGTAGACACGGTCATCCCTACCGACTGAATCCCTCCCTCCCTGGGCGACGCTACCACCAATTATGAATTGGTCTCAACACCAGACCGTGGGGCTCATCCACGCACTGGAACCGTGTCTTAACAGGATGAGCCACCCAGCAGCCCCCCTGTTTTTTGTTGATATCCTGAGGCTCTTTTACTACAAGGATTTTACGGACCAGAAAGCTTAACAGGGTTTTTATTACTTTGTGTTCATCTGCTTTCCGGTGTTCTGGTGTATCCTCTGGAGCCCATCTGTAATATTTACTCACAATGTAGACACAGCAGAATGCACAGTAATGCCCGAGGATATTTAGTAAACACATTTCAGGATTCACACACATTAAATTGTCAAAGAAGAAGAAAAATGGAACAGTTTTACGATTCAACCTGCGTGTATTTTGTGTTCTCTCCGCTTGGCAACGGATCATTTCTGTATTGATCAAGCCTGCCCTCGGACTACAGATTAGCCTTTGAGCTAACTCTGGTGACATGTACTGGACGCACGTTCTGTCACACAGCCTCAGTGTAGCTTTGCGGCTTACGCTCCACGACATCGCCACATGACACGGGATGCCAGATTGGGTAGGAGGAGGACGTTGAAGCGAAAACCTGCACACCCCCCATACCAGGAAGCGGCATCGTTACCCAGAATTACTCTGAGCGAGCTTTGAGTCTGAACTTTTAGCACACCTGCGGGCCAGGGCTGTGAAAAACAACCAACAATGTTCATTCAAATCAAATTTGATCCATATGGGGGGGAAAAAATACGACATTTCACCAAAACCTCAGTCAACATTCAGAGCAGACAGCCTTCGGGAGCTTGGGGCCTTCCCCCTCCACAGAGCAGCGATCAGGGAGATACAGGTTCCCTTTACAGTGGCTCCGTCCAGGGCACTACGGAGCTGTGCCATTCACACCCTGTTAGCTGGGCTCCTACTCAAATTATTATAAAATTATTATTAATTATGTCAAACGATCTACAGCTGGACTGGGACTGTTGACTGCAATTGTAATGATTCTGATGAAACAACTTAAACAGACAATGATTCTGATTTCCTTATTATTCATTGTTATTTTTATTTTTTATTATTATTATTAATAATAATAATCATCATCATCATTCATTTTAATGTTGTTTTCATGTTTTAATTTTTATTCCATTATGTTGTTTCAATGAGAACTCTAACTGAATGGAGTTCAGTAGATGTCCACCACCATCCACCTCATTTCAAACTTTTTTATTCATGCTGTTAAGCTTCGCTGTTGTATTTCAGGCTGACGTTTTCTTGGCTCACAAACTCACATTTCTGACTCAGTGGCTGAAGTTGATCCGTCCACTGGCGAGCACCTTCTGCATCAACGTGTGTGGACAGTGAGAGAGAGAGAGAGAGAAAGAGAGAGAGAGACAGAGAGAGGGAGAGAAAGAGAGAGGGAGAGAGACAGAGAGAGGGAGAGTGTGTGTGTGTGTGGGTCTGTGTGTGTGGAGTGTGTGTGGCGGATGTGTGTGGGGCATGTGTGGGGCGTGCCGTTATGATCACACACAAAATGTACTTTACTAAGGGAGGACGTTTCTGATGGAAGTTTCACTACGTCATGTTTAAACAAACCAGTTGCCGTGGCCACTACTCACATCATTACTACTAGTATCTTGTTGATGTAAAAGCATTAGCATACACTACCGGTCAAAAGTTTTAGAACACCCCCATTTTTATGGAAATTTAAGCAGTAAACTGCCAGAGATTTTAAAAAATACATTATTTTTCAGTTTTTGGTAACCTAACCTTTTTTTAACCTCTGGCAGTTTACCACTTACCTTTGTACCATTTCAGGTTATTCAATGGACTTGAACTGCTTAAATTTCAGTAAAAACTGGAAAATGGGGTTGTTCTAAAACTTTTGGCCAATAGCGTACGTAAAAAAATGACTATTGTAAAATATGTCTGGTTAGTTATCTGAGCTTGTGATGTGTTCCTCTGTGGCCCACAAAACACATTCTGATTGCAGCCCTGCTTCAGCTCAGTTAGTAGCCCTTATAAATTCACTGAAAATGTACAACGACGGGCATTCCTGTCGATTCTCCTCGCCTGCATGCTGAAATCATACAGGGACTTAACACTGTGGATCGTGCAGTATACCAGGTGCTTGCAGGCAACTGTCAAACTGTACGATTTCCGCCAGAATGGCACTCAGAATTGGGCTTCATTCACCCAGCTGGGGAAGATTGCCATAACAACCGATAAAGAATACCTATTCAACAATATAATGGACTTACTGTAGTCTAATCAATGCTGTGTAGATTCACGGATCTATACTGTATGTGCGCTGGCTAACACGGCGGGCGCGCCGAGTGGAGCGACCTATCCAGATGAGTTAGAGGTCGGTGGATTTGCACACCACCGGCTCCCGGAAAAGCAAGCTCTGTGTTTGCCTTCGCCGTTAGGGGTAGCAGCAGCTCCTCGCGAGGAGCACGGAGAGACGCTCTGGAGGGGAGACGGACACGAGGGCCGCCAGACGTGAGCTTCCAGGCAAAAGCGCAGGGATGGACTGAAGTGGAAGAGGGGGACCCTGCTGTGCTTTGGATTGGCGTTCATTTCATCCGTCTACGGAGACGGAGCCGCCATGAGAACGGCTAACTGTGGAAGCATGAGTGAAGTGGAGAGAAGCAGCCGGGTTGCTGGTCACAGCCGTGTGCTATATGCCCCGGGTTTGGGTAAGTCCCGTAGCGTAAGAATACAACGAGCGTACACGCTGTGGCCTGATGACTGCAGCCACATCCCAAGCTACTGGCACATTCTGTGAGTGTATGATTGTGTGGAGCTTCAGGGCCAGTACCAGCACTTCTGCAGTAGCCAGCTTGGGTACTGTGTCACATTCAGTCGCTCACTATTTCCAAAAATGTGTATTGTGTGTACTGGGCTTAAGGGTACTTACATTTACATTACATTTACATTTGAGGCATTTAGCAGACACTCTTATCCAGAGCGATGTACACAACTGACATTTCTTTACATACAATCCATTTATACAGCTGGATATTTTACTGAAGTAATTCAGGTTAAGAACCTTTAGCTCAAGGGTACAACGGCAGTGCCCCACCTGGGCTGTACCAAGAGATGGGCGTGGCTACATAATGAATTGTAATGTTGGGTTCGTTTCCCTTTCAGGGTCGGCATCATAAATGTTTTTGCTCCGTGTATTTTTAGGCAGAGCTCGTTTGCAAGGCTGGTTCTGAAGATGTGGTGGAGGGAGAAATAAAGTGGAAGGAACACAACTGAGTTGGAGAAAAAGAGGCCCACGCCAGACTGGAAAGACCGCTTGGTGTGTGAAATCCCTCATACCCCTACACCACCCAAACTAACCCTCATACCCCTACACCACCCAAACTAACCCCCATACCCCTACACCACCCAAATGAGGGTTAGTTTGGGTGGTGTAGGGGTGGACCTATCCATTTGGGTGG
Organism: Aldrovandia affinis; assembly: GCA_029706075.1. Taxonomy (NCBI): domain Eukaryota; kingdom Metazoa; phylum Chordata; class Actinopteri; order Notacanthiformes; family Halosauridae; genus Aldrovandia; species Aldrovandia affinis. The sequence continues at coordinate 51,752 of JAINUG010000597.1, forward strand.
TGTAGGGGTCCTACACCACCCAAATCCAAAGGGAGAGAGGGAGAAAGGGAGAGAGAGAGTGAGGGTGAGGAGAGAGGGAATGTGAGAGGGGACGTATTGTTCCTATACACATATAATTTATGTATAATGTTTTAGCAAAATAAATATTGATTTTGCCATGCCAATAACGCCAGCTGGATTGTAATTGGGAGGGAGAGAGAGAGAAAGAATGAATGAAAGAGAGGGGGAGGAAAAGGGAAAAAAAAGAGGGACACAGGGAGGAACAGTGAGAGGTCGTGTAAAGATGAAGAGTGTAGGGAGAAGGCATGTGCACTAAGGCCAGACCAGAGCATTTACATTACATTTACAGGCCATTAGATTTACATTAGCATTACATTTACATTTACATTTACATTTATTTACATTTACATTTATATTTATATTACATTACATTTACATTACATTTACATTACATTTATATTACATTTATATTACATTTACATTTACATTTACATTTACATTACATTTACATTTACATTTACATTTACATTTACATTTATATTTACATTTATATTACATTTACATTACATTTATATTACATTTTACACTTTAAGCATTTAGCAGACATTCTTATCCAGAGTGACTTACAAGATGTGCATTAATACATGGTAGGAACAATCATAGTTTGTGTGAGAGATCAGTGCAGTAATACAGCGATAGACATCATTGCAGGCAGCTGCGTACATACCTGTAACACTGGGAAGGAAAAG
>JAINUG010000597.1:60000-65000 GCA_029706075.1 Aldrovandia affinis
GGTAGAATAAATTAGTCCTTTTGTCTGGCTCAGGCAGCCACGGAGGGAGAAGCGCGCGCATTGATATCGTTCGGTCAGTGCGAGCGTGAAGGGATACAGCGAGCAATTCAGAGGCCCTTGATGTAAAATTTGAAGGGCAGCAAGATTCATGTTTACAAAACCAGGGGTTAAAAAAATTGCCTTCCCATCTCTTTGTAACAATTGACGCTTGCAGTACGATGCAAACGTCAGTTTATTTAATCGTTCATTCACACCCCGTGTCTAACAAGACCGCAGATGGTGTAACGTAGCTTCTATAAATGAGCATTTGGTGGAGAGAAGAACGGGATGTAGGTACTGACTCAGTCTTGTCCCGTTTAGTATCATATAAAATAATTGTAATGCGGGTAGGCCCATTTATTGCCATCAATTTCGGTTACATAGTTAAAAAAAACCAAAAAAACGGTACTGCTTCGTCTAGTCCTTGATTTTAAACGAAAACTCGAATTGTATATAAACCGAACATGCACGTTCAGACAGTTGTCTTTTTAACATTGAAACGTCTTGCATTGGAGCGACCAAGCCTACAAATATTAGGCCTTGACGGCATCATGGACGCTGACTCCGCAGTGTACAGCACGCACGCTCGTGGCCGTTGAGTCAGATGTCTGACTCCGGGCGACACAATCCAGCAGCATGGATACGGAGCTGAAGGTTTCAAATGCCGTGGCTAGGCTTAAGGAAATCGTGATTTTTTTGCCAATGTTGCAGCTAATCAAATCGACTAATCAACTAATACTGCTACTACTACTAGCAATGATAACAATATTATTATTTTAATTGTTGGTATTGTTATCTAAAGACTGGTTTTATATGATTATTATTATTATTATTATTATTATTATTATTATTATTATTATTCTAGATTTTGAATACACAAATAGCTGAATATCTGTAATTGAACAAAACAGCTGACCTCACAAAATGGCCAGATGTGTACAAAGTGACCTCAGACAGCACATCAGTGGTTGAAAATGGAAATGACCTCATACAGATGTGGGACGACTACTACTCCTGATACTATTACTACTACTACTAATAATAATACTGATAATAGTAATCATAATCATAATCATGGTGATGATGGTGGTGGTGATAATATTACCATCAATACGTTTTAATAACCATCAATTATGATTGGTATGTCTGGTATTATTATTTTAATAACATTGTTAAAATGATGTTAACTGTCAACTGAGAACTGAGAAAACTTTCATAGAATCAATATATAACTGAAATGAATATAGCTCGTACAATTATTTATAATCACACACTAGCAAGCCAAAACTGGAAGGCCTTAGTACAAGCCCTTAGTCACTAGCTAAAGATATTCCATTATATGGCACTGCAGTCTGTACCCACTACACTATAGTCTACTATATGACTAATATGGTGTACTCATTCTGTATAGACCAAGCTACTGGTCTGTACAATACACCAGTAAAAGAGAACAATTTGGGATAGTACTATTTCCACACTACATTATTATTATTATTATTATTATTATTATTATTATGTTATTATTATTATTATGATTGTTGCTATTATTATTATTATTATGTGTATGTTACTAGGATGATAGGCAATGACAGTTAGCTAGCTAGCTTAATCTGTTTGTGAAATTATTCTCCATTATGGTTCTACAGAATAATATAATTATAGTAATACTATACATGAACATTTCTATTCAGTGACATCAGACAGACATAGTAGTACCTGCAATATGCAACAGAAAGTTTCACGGCCAATGACAGTCTGAGGAACAATAAGTATGGACCAATCTACTGCAGTTTAAGATTATTTGACTCTACTGCCAATTCAAGATTTGTGCTGAACAGCATGCTACCTGATGGCCATCAACAATGATCTTAACTAGAATGAATAAGGCATAACTTTGGAAACAATTGTGAACTTTCATTGCTTTGAAGCCAGCGACTCTGCTATTTAGCCAATGCTAAACTATGTTTTATGAATCATAAATGAAATATCTAGGCCGGGTTTCGAGTGTGTTTGCTAAAATGAGGCCTGGATTTAGCCTGGAAGGCTAATGTTATCAAGTAAAATCCACAACTCATCTAGTTTCATATTTATGGCTCTAATTATTATATTTCTATTTTGTGATGCTTATTAATCATTACACATTGACATTATGGCTAATGGAAGCTTGGTATAAGCTACATTTACAGGACATATCCTACAATTTCTATTAGCGTGTATTTGTGTGGGTATAAGCTCCATTAGCATGAATTTGTGTGACACTAGCTAAGTTCCATTAGCATGAATTTGCTTGATATGAGCTAAGTATCATTAGCATGAATTTGCTTGATACGAGCTAACTATCATTAGCATGAATTTGTGTTACATAACCTGTGTCCATTAGCATGAATTTGCATGTCATAAGTTAAGTGTCATTAGCATGAATTTGCCTGATATGAGTTGAGTATCATTAGCATGAATTTGTGTTACATAAGCTACATTTTCATTAGCATTAATTTGCATGACATAAGCTATGTTCCATTAGCATGAATTTGCGTGATATGGGCTGAGTACCATTAGCATGAATTTGTGTTCCATAAGCTAAGTTTTTCATTAGCATGAATTTGCGTGATATGAGCTAAGTATCATTTACATAAGCTTAGCTTCGATTACCATGAATTTTAATGACTTTAGATGTTTGATCCCCATTTTTATGTGATTTACCTAATGGAATTGAGCATTGTATGCCTAAAAATGATTATAGTCGACAAATTAAAAAACAAGTAAATATCTTGGAAACAAACATAAGGAAACAGTTGCATTTCATGCAAAACTTACATCACACCTTGGGGGCATAAAAACTAAACATTTATACGTGCAAATGTTTAACTACATAGTCAATGATTGCATCATGTGGGGCTTCCTGACAAATTCTGACTTTAAAACACGTTTTGCTTGACTCTTGCCTTGGCGGACATTTTGCAGACACATGATAGCTATTGTAATTCCAAACCCACCAATGGACACAGTAACTTGTGTGTTTTTATTACCACATTAAACTAGGAAGGCAGTAGCTAGCTTGCACGTTGCGAATCAATTTGCACAAAGACATTGCGTTCGCAATGTATTAGCTATCGATCAAGTAAGGGAAGCACCAAGCAGGCTTTTCATTCGTCGCTAGGTTGACTAGGCAACAGATTGTCCTGCAGTGGTGGCTTGGCTTTGCTTCCACCCATGACGGGTCTATCAGTATGCCCATATGGCACACGATGAGATTCTGCGTCCGATAAATCAAAAAGTGCCGCACTGACAGACAGAGCCGTTGGCAGCGCTATAAGGCAGCCACAGCGCTGTAGCTGTGTGAGGCTCAGAGGACACACATTTTACTGTGCGAAACCACGCCTTTTTAGGATAAATATCCTTTCACGTTTAAAAAGGTAATGCTTTGTGAGCTGTGTAAACTGTTAGAGAGAGAAAGAGAGAGAGAGAGAGAGAGAGAGAGAGAGAGAGAGAGAGAGGAGAGAGAGAGGGAGAGAGAGAGAGAAAGAGAGAGAGAGAGGAGAGAGATAGAGAGAGAGAGGGAGAGAGAGAGAGAGAGAGAGACTGAGGAAAGAAAGAGAGCAAAGAGCTGAGTGGCGCTTATTGTTCCCCCGCCTCGTGGCGACACAAAGCCTCACTGTCTGCATTAATATTCATAATGCTGCCATAGTCTCTTAGCACGAGAGGCGGGGGGACGGGTGGTGCTTTTGTTGATTGTGTCAATCCATTTATTCAGCAAGAAGACCTTTGCATTTGTGCAAGCCCACAGTGCGCATGTCTTTCTTTTTCAAAAGAGGAAGGGGGAAAAAATAAAGAATATTATCAAGCTGGAAGGCAAGACAAAGTGTCGATTTCCAAAGCTGAGGAGCACCGTTAGGAATGCGTACAAGCTGCTCTTATTAACCATACAATAGTCTCTGGACATGGACCGAACAGCTTTTAAACTGCTGTGTTAATGCAGACAACATCAAGGGTATTAATCCCATCCCCAAGCCACACCATATTTCAAAACTGTGAATAGCACAATCATCACCGATGGAAATAACAAAACAAAACAAAACAAAACAAAAAAAATATATATATATGAAATCACCCCATACTGATCAGAATTTAAATAAATATTATCACTAGTTATTCTGCTTAAAGTGCTTTGAAAGTGCCTCTCCCACACACTAGTGAATGTCATTAAGTCACATTGAGATTCAGGACAGGGCAGGCCCAGTGTTTGCTGTGGTTATCAGTTTACAGTAGTACACAGACACACTCAATCTGATGATTTGGGCTGTTCTGATCCCTGAGATGACAGTTAGCAAAGATTGCCCCCTGATCCGCTTCCTAGAGAGACCACAGCAGCAGATCATTCCTCTCAGCCAAGAACGAAGCACGTACACGACCAATGCGGCGTGGGCGTGGGGCAGAGCAGATAAACGATGCAAGGCTTTATCGATGGGTTACCAACTGTCTCGAGACTCTGTGCGCCGTCCCTTTTCTGTTGAGCTGTCCACGCTGCGCTCTGAGCACTGATTTGTGTTGGGTTGTGAGCAAAATGGCCGGCTGATTTGTGACCACGCTAACCTTTGGATTCACTGACTCTATCAACTATGCGCGTGCGTGTGCGTAGTACATGTGTGCGCATGTGTGTGTGTGTGTGTGTGTGTGTGTGTGCGCGTGCGCGTGCACGTGTGGTGTATGTGTGTGTGTGTGTGTGTGTGTGTGTGTGTGTGTGTGCGTGCGTGCGTGCGTGTGTGCGTGTGTGTGTGTGTTTGTGGCAGGGAGTCCGTCTCGACTCTTGTCTTCTCGCTGTCCTGTTGGCGGCCCGTGCGCAGTGTTGAGGTGGGCCTGTGCTTGTCCCTGAGCTCTGTCAGTGTTCAGGCGAGAGTCACAGGGGAGTGGTCACTGCACAAGGCAATTAATGAATCGACCAATTAACTGGCTAATTAATCAAT
>JAINUG010000597.1:70000-97500 GCA_029706075.1 Aldrovandia affinis
GCGTCTGGGAGTCACACCTCACTTTGAGTAGAGATGTGCAGAATGCCAATTACAGGATTAGAGACATATGGGGCTTCACTGAACTACAGGGGATGCCATCTGCACACACACACACACAAATATACTGACGCACCAACACACAGATACACGCACACACAGGGATATATACGCACACAGACACATGTATGCACACACACACAAACACAAATATACACACACAGATATGTACACACAATATAAACACAAATATACTAAACACAACACTACACAGATATACAGGCAACCAGAAATATGCACACAAACACACACAACATATACGACCATAACGGCACACAGATACAGTACATGTGTAAACACTAATATAGACACACCGATGCACACAATGCGTGCATGTGCCATAAACGCAATTATACTGACACAACACTATTCAGATATGCACACAAAACACAGATACACACACACTGACAGATAAATATACAGATGCAAACAAAAGCACAATTGAGTACACACAGACACTAATACACTGACACACAAGTACACACAAATGTACAGATACACGCATACACACACACAAAACATATAATGCATACAAAACACAGATACACTGCCTGGCCCCCAAAAAAGTCACCACCTGGATTTAACTAAGCAAATAGGTAAGAGCCTTCCATTGGATAATTACTGCAGTGATTAATATGCTTTAGCTGGCAACAAGTTATTTAACCCTAACTGATGCAGTGAGTAGCTTCTCATTTCTTAAAACAACCATGTCGGAAGACATATCCTGTGGTCGTGGAAAAGATGTTAATCTGTTTCAGAAGGGTAAAATTATTGGCCTGCATCAAGCAAAGGAAACAATTAAGGAGATTGCTGAAACTACTAAAATTGGGTTAAGAACTGTCCAACGCGTTATTAAAACCTGGAAGGATAGTGGTGAACCATCATCTTCGAGGAAGAAATGTGGTCGGAAAAAATCTTGAATGATCATGATCGGCGATCACTTAAACGTTTGGTGAAATCATATCGTAAGAAATCAACAGTAGAACTCACGGCTATGTCTAATAGTGAAAGTAAGAGCATTTCCACACGCACAATGCGAAGGGAACTCAAGGGATTGGGACTAAACAGCTGTGTAGCCTTAAGAAAACCACTTGTCAGTGAGGCTAATCAGAAAAAAGGCTTCAATTTGCTAGGGAGCATAAAGATTGGACTCTGGATCAATGGAAGAAGGTCAGGTGGTCAGATGAGTCCAGATTTACCCTGTTCCAGAGTGATGGGCGCATTAGGGTAAGAAGAGAGGCGGATGAAGTGATGCACCCATCATCCCTAGTGCCTACCGTACAAGCCTGTGGGGGCAGTGTTATGGTCAGGTCTAGGTTCAGCAACGTTATGTGCCCAAAGAATGAAAGCACAGATGGAGGTGGCGATCATCAATCATGAAGGAGGCTGTGGTGCAAGGGAATGATTGCCGCCTCCTGAAGCTGAGGTTTGGGGTTCAAGCCCAGCTCTTGATCCTTTCTCTTTGCACAGGTTTGATCCATTGTGCGGTTTAAGTAAACCGAAAAATTTAGGATGAGTGTGAGGGTGTCCGTGGCGCACTTGGTAGAGCTGCTCCGGGAGATTGGCCCCTGGAGGTCCACGGTTCGAATCCACGAGTCGGCCCCGATCAACAGGTGGTCCCCAGGGTGGAGGGGAGGTGTGTGTGGTGTGAGTGGTGTGAAAGAAGGGGGGGGAATGCTGTGGGCCCCCCCCGAAAGTTCAGACGTCTCAAAGCTGGGGTTTTCGATATGAGGACTTGCGCGTACAGTGAATCAACAGAGTTGAGTTGTTTTGGATCATTCAATCAATTCAATCAATCAATCAATCAATCAATTCATTCATTCATCCATCCATCCATCCATCCATCCATCCATCCATCCATCTTTTTACAGAAGAGAACAAGATTATAAAATGTATGTGTGACTGTGTTTGATTGAATGACTTCTTATAGCAAACAAAACAAACTGTTTCATCTTGTTTAGGGGAGAAAATGAGATTACACACACAGTCATTTTATAATCTTGTTCTCTTCTGTAAAAAGAAGAGAATGATTGATTGATTGATTGATTGATTGAATGATTGAATGAATGATTGAATGATTGAATGATTGAATGATTGAATGAACCAAAACAACTCAACTCTGTTGATTCACTGTACGCGCAAGTCCTCATATCGAAAACCCCAGCTTTGAGACGTCTGAACTTTCGTGGGGGGCCCACAGCATTCCCCCCCCTTCTTTCACACCACTCACACCACACACACCTCCCCTCCACCCTGGGGACCACCTGTTGATCGGGGCCGACGCGTGGATTCGAACCGTGGACCTCCAGGGGCCAATCTCCCGGAGCAGCTCTACCAAGTGCGCCACGGACACCCTCACACTCATCCTAAATTTTTCGGTTTACTTAAACCGCACAATGGATCAAACCTGTGCAAAGAGAAAGGATCAAGAGCTGGGCTTGAACCCCAAACCTCAGCATCAGGAGGCGGCAATCATTCCCTTGCACCACAGCTTCCTTGGTTCATTGCTTTGTCCTGCCGAGAACTTAAGGAGAGACCTCGTAAACGCAACAGAAACAGAAGAGCTGGGGCTTGAACCCCTGACCTGGGCACTGGGAGAAAGAGAACGTTCATGCTCACCACCTCCACCTGCACGTTTTGCATGTCTCTGGGAGAATTTAAGGCAACACCTTGTTAAGGCAAGAGAATAAGAAGGGTAGCACCAGGGCTTGAACCACTGACCTGGGCATTGGGAGACAGAGATAATTCATGATTGCCACCTCCATCTGCACTTTCTACTTGTCTCTGGGCGAATTTAAGGTGAGACCTTGTAAACTCTAAATAATAAGAAGGTCAACCTCCATCTGCACTTTCTACTTGTCTCTGTGCGAATTTAAGGTGAGACCTTGTAAACTCTAAATAATAAGAAGGTCAGAGCCAGGGCTTGAACCACTGACCTGGGCATTGGGGAGACAGAGCCACCTCCATCTAATTCTTGATCTAAATAATAAGAAGGTCAACCACCATCTGCACTTTTTACTTGTCTCTCTGTGAGACCGTAAACTCTAAATAATAAGGTGAGACCTGACCTGGGCATTAACAGAGGATCACCACCTCCATCTGCACTTTTTACTTGTCTCTGGGCGAATTTAAGGTGAGACCTTATAACAGGGGTGGCCAACCCGCGGCTCACGAGCCGCATGCGGCTCTTTGCCTGGTTTCATGCGGCTCTTACGTTCATATCGAAGTTTGTGTTTTGTTTTGTTTTTTATGTGCGTGTTCGCTTCGCTTGAGTTCAATACGGTATTTTCGTCAAACGCGCACCGCTCGCAAAATTTCAGAAGACGAAAAAAACACAGTTAGGGCAGCGGTCCCCAACCTTTTTTGCACCACGGACTGGTTTCATGCACCGGGTTTAAAATTAGGAGGGGCGCAATTTTTTAAATTCCTCTTGCCATCCCCCAGGTCCGCGAAATAAATGAACTGGTGTCCGGTTTTATTTATTTCGCGTGTAGCACCACCCCCCCCCGGTGATGTGGCTCTTTGCGGTAACACAGTAAATGTGGCTCTTAGTCTCTGACTGGTTGGCCACCCCTGCTCTAAATAATAAGAAGGGCAGAGCCAGGGCTTGAACCCCAGACCTGGGCATTGGGAGACAGAGATAATTCATGATCGCCACCTCCATCTGCACTTTTTACTTGTCTCTGGGCGAATTTAAGGTGAGACCTTGTAAACTCTAAATAATAAGAAGGTCAGAGCCAGGGCTTGAACCCCAGACATGGGCATCAGGAGACAGAGATCATTCATGCTTGCCACCACTATCTCCAATATTTTATGTGTCTCATAGAAAATGTAAGGTGAGACCTCATAAACACAAGAGAAATCGAATGGAAGAGAAGGGGTTTGAACGCAAGACCTACAGGTCAAGGGACAAAGATCATAAACCTATGGCACATCATCACCTCCTCACATTGGTGTGTCTAACAGCAAACCTAAGGGGAGACATTATAAACGCAACATAAATAGAAGAAAAGCATCGGGCTTGAACCCCAAACATCAGCTTCAGGAGGCATCTATTATTCGCTTACTCCCTAGGCACCTCTGTTGTTTTCCATGTCTAACAGCAAACTTAAGGCAAGACCTTGCAAACTCAAGAGAATAAGAAGAGTAGAGCTGGGCTTGAACCCCAGACTTGGACATCAGGAGGCAGAGATTACCACTCAGGCCACAGCTTTCTTTCTGCATTAAAATGTCTCATAGCAAAGTTAAGGAGAAGGCCTCGTAAATGCGAGAGAAAACAAATAGAATCAGGGATTGAACCCCAGTCCTTAATGTTGGGGGGTTACGATGTTAAGGCGAGACTACTTAGATGAGAGAGAAACAGAAGTGAAGAGGTGGGGATTGAATTCCAGGGGCCTTATTTATAAAAGGTTGCGTAGAAACCATCCTATATTTGATCTAAGATCATTTCTGAAATGTGCGTAAGTGTGATTTAGAGAAACTGAACGTACGCACAAAAAAACGTGCGTACGCCAGTCCCCCAGATGTGAAATCTGTAAATCACAAATGATCTTGAAATTGTGCGTAGCTGAATGGTTTTAGATCTCTGCCTTGTAAATGCCCCCTAATTAATATCATTAGCATATAAAGGAGCTCGAATCAAAACACAAATCCTCTACTTGATAATGGCGAGCTGCAAGAAAAATAATTTTAGCGAGGCCGAAATTGAGGTCCTGTTGGTGGAGGTGCAGATGCGTGCAGTGACGCTGTTTGGGAGCCTTTCCAGTGGCTTTACAAGTAAAACCAAGTATGTGGCCTGGCAGTCTGTAGCCCAGGCTGTGAACGAGGTGGGGGGGGGGGGGCAGCAAAGGTCCTTGAAGGACGTAAAGAAAAAATTGTCTGATTTAAAACTGAGGTCAAAATCTCTAATAACTCGTTCCCTTCTTATTGCATGGTTGGCGATATCTTCGAGAAGTGACAATGCTGCCATTCTTCCTCTTGCAAACCACTGCATTATTGGACATTTTATAGCCTATAGATTGACCGAAATGTTTTACACGTGTGGAACCATAATATGTACAGTACGTATCACAAATACACACAAACACACGATGGTGACACAATTATTCAGACAAATATGGACCCGCAAACACTTGCCTTGCACACACAGACACACACACACACACACACACACACACACACACACACACACACACACACACACACACACACACACACACACAAAAAACACACAAATACATAGAGAGATGCTCACACACAACACAGACAGAAATAATCTGAGATACAGGTGTAGGTGTATGAGTTAACAGGTGAGGTGCAGGTGATGAAAGTGAGGCGTGTAGGGAGTTGTAGGTGGGGAGGTGTTGGAGTTGAGTTGTACGCGTTGGTGGTGGTAGTGAGTTTTTGAGTTTGAGGTGTTGGCCTCATCACGCCAGGGCTAGGATAGGTTTAATTTGGCCAGGGTTCGCACCCACTGGCTAACACATCTGTGTTCACTGAGATATGTCTCTCCTCAGCATTAGCTTTCTACTGTAGTACTGTGTGTGGCCTGTAGGGTGGAAAATAGTCACTGGGAACCTTGGGATATAGGGAGGGAACAGATATTAGTGTGTTTGAGATGGGAGGGCACCAGTCCAGCAGTCACACTGTGAACAAGCTTACACTCTCAGAAATAAGTTGCGTGTTGTACGTATTAAGGTACAAATGCTTGTCACTGTGGCAGTACCCCTGCAGGGCACTGAATTGCACCTTTAGTCAGAAGAACATAATTGTGCCCTTGTGAGAAAAAGAATGTTGCTTGCAGTACAAGCCTCGTTTTCATTCCAGTGTGAATAAGGATTCATTACCCTGCCTGGGTACATATCTGTACCTTCCCTCAATTTGTACTTTTTTCACTGAGAAAAGGTACAAAACAGTACCATGAAGGATCTTATGTGTACCTTTTGAAGGCACAATGAGCAGATTTGTACCCCGAGGTACAACAGTGTACCCTAATTTTACCTTTATTTTTGAGAGTGTAGGTTGTCTGATAGAACAAGTTGTCTTGCAGCAGCCCAGCACACTCTGGGCATTGTCTTCATGGCTCTTTTGTATGTTGGGGTGTTGGTTGTGGCGCCCGTGTGGTGCACACTGGCCATAACAAAAATAATAGCATCTCCAATATATTAACTCATACAATTTCTGAAAAGAAAATGCATGTGACGACTCGGATAAGGACCCAGACGCAGATCAGGATAAGGAAAAATTGTAGTTTAATAGGAAGCAGGGATCAAAACCAGGAATCAGATAATCGAAGGTACAAAAACACAAGGCAGAGAGTAGTCAAAAAAGGCAGTCCAAAAAGTCAAAACAGGTAGGCAGATACGCAAACAAAACAGAATCGCTAGGCAGGCTCAGGGTAGTCAACAGAAGGGGTGTCTCGGAAAATACAATAAACTCTGGCTTAGGAAAAATAGGCTCAGGGAATAATGATCAATGTACAGAACAGGAAATAACATAGACACGGAACTATATACAAGCAGGGAAGGGAACACAATAGGACTCAGGTGTGACTGGGAGGAGAGAGGGGAAGGAACACAGGTGTAAACAATGGGAATCGTTAATCCAATAACGAGGGCATTCGCTAATAGAATAATGAGGGGAAACGCAAGACACGGACTGGGAAACATACAAACATATAGACAATAAACGACCTGGGAGATCAGGCAGACACGTGCATAGTTAGAAGGGGAGGAACGCAAAGAGAGAAGCTGCGTGCGAAAGAAAGGAAAAGTGAAAAGCTAACAGGGATAGGATAATGAGGGGAAATGACAGCGATAGTCAGAAGCGTGAGATAATTAGTGATTAGTAGTGTTAGTAACTTAATCTAAATCCCTAATGTTAGTAGATTAGTTGGTGAGTACTTTATACATCTAACTAATATATACTGTGGTGTCCCCAGGGGTTGGGCGACACTCACGGACCTTGCAGAGGGCGTAGGCAAGTTAAAGAACACAGAGGAGGCAGTATTCAGAACAAAAAAACAATAATTTAATAAATAAACTCTAGACAACACAAAACAAAGGGTGGGGTCTTCAGGGGAATTCAAACACACAAAGTCCGCAATCCTTCTCGTTGTCGATGTCCGTTCCAATTCCAAATCCAAGTCAGTTCCGTAATCCAGTCCAATCCAAAGGGGGTCCTCAAAACAATCCAATTTTCATTTTCAAACAATCCACACTTTCACTCTCTCTCTCTCTCTCTCTCTCTCTCTCTCTCTCTCTCTCTCTCTCTCTCTCTCTCTCTCTCTCTCTCTCTCTCTCTCATGCAATACAGAATAAAGAATAAAGAATACTGAATGAAGAATGATAAACAATGACTGATAACAAATAAACAAAGTACAAAAAACAACAGAACAGACACTCAGAACATAACAATGCATTTGTATGTATATTTCATTTCAGGAAGTGTATTGCATACATGTAACTTGAGTATATTATTGAATGTATATGTGACAAAGATACATACATACTTGCCCTGAAATATTATTATTATTGCTCCCATATTGAGCTGTCTTACCCGGGGACTCATTGACCACTGTTGGTCATCACTAGGGGTGTAACGGCACACAAAATTCTCGGTTCAGTACATACCTCGGTTTTGAAGTCACGGTTGATGGGAGAAAACGGGGGGCAGCTTTCAGTACAGTGGGGGAAAAAAGACAGGCAAAACATAAAATTGCTTTTCATTTATTATGAACTTTGTAAACAGTGGATAATTGGCCATAATTTACTGAACAAAGCACGGGCGATTCTAGGATTTGACCTTGAGAATGTGAGATGTACACATGCAAAGCACAAGCCTACATTTTTCATTAATTTACTGTAATTGACTACATTCCCCAAAACAAAAAGAATGACTAAACATTTTTAGGGGGGCTGAGATGAAAGACAGGGGGGCTAAAACCCCCCTAAATAGGGTCTAAAATTGCCACTGGAACAAAGTACTGAATATCAGACGAGAGGAAACTTTGTAGCGGGGCTCAATCACTGCTATAAATCCGCTGCTATAAAAGCACCTACAGCGTTTGTTAGTGCTTTGCTCATTTGCGTTCACCATATTGACTACTAAGCTGGGCTGTGCGAAGTTAATCTCTCTGTTTCAGTGGTGTGCCATAGACCATAGATATAAAAGCTTTTTTATATCTATGCCATAGACGTACGTGAGCTGAATGAACAACATCCGGCCCTCTGCGCAAGGTATATCTTCGGGGGGGAGGGCGGGGGAGGGGACTCAGAGTTTTGAATTAAGTTCTGCACGTGCGTTAGTGGTTAAAGCCAGATTGCATTTGTTCGGTTCACAGTGGGTACCGAACCGTAAGTCCTGTACCGAATGGTTCGGTATGACTACGTGTACCGTTGCACCCCTAATCATTACAAACTCAGACCTTGAGCCAGCCAGAGGAAGATGGGCCCCCCCTCTTGGGTCTGGTTCCATCTGAAGGTTTCTTCCTATTTGCTCCATGTAGGGAGTTTTTCCTCCTCACTGTTGCCCTAGGCTTGCCTGTGTGGGGTTCAGGCTGGGGTCTGCTGTGAGGCGTATTGTGACAAATGCTTTGTGAAATGCGCCACACAAACACATTTCCATCGATTGATTAATTGACATAGACAAAATAATATACCTATAATACAATATATAATATGATATAACTACCAAACATTTTACAATAACATTTACCTCAAATTTTTGATTAAATATAGACGGTTTCAAACAGACAACAATAACAAACTCTCGTTACAGACGAGCGGAAACGTAAAATCCCACTGAACATCCGTAAACAGACAACGTTAGCGAGAGGTTTACTCAGCTAGCTAGCATAATATGTCGTCAATATTTTCATATGGACTGCTAAATGAGGAGAAACCTGGGGGAACTGAACATCATTTATTTGAGTTTACCAGACACATTCGATATATCCTTGAGATCCAGCGTATTTTCTCAGAATCAGACAGACCTAATGTTAATTGAGAACTAACAACGTTACTCTTAGGTTGGATGCCTACACCTATTTGCACTCTAGCAAAGTGGAAATAATTGTAATCCTTATCTACAGTAGCTAGCCATCTAGCTACATATCCAGCAAAAGCATCTGTAATGGTTATAAAGGTTTATGCACTTTCTCATATATTCCTAATACATGCATTTTCAATAAAGTAATACATTGTACACTACATGCGTACACTATTTTATTGATATTTCTTTTCGGTATAGGTAAGTGCACCACTGTGATTTGGGAGCAGGTTGCCAACTCTCTCTCTCTCTCTCTCTCTCTGTCTGCTGGTAGGTATCGTACGCCCGGCCTAGCTCCGCCTCCATCCGAGATGCCAATCTGTACGTCAGTGGCCTGCCCAAGACCATGAGTCAGAAGGACATGGAGCAGCTGTTCTCCCAGTATGGCCGCATCATCACCTCCCGGATCCTGGTGGACCAGGTCACAGGTACAGCCTTACCCCCGAGCCTGAGCACATCCCGACACCCCTCAGACACTAACATCACCCCCTCAGACACTAACATCCCCCTCAGACACTAACATCCCCCTCAGACACTAACATCGCCCCCTCAGACACTAACATCCCCCTCAGACACTAACATCCCCCTCAGACACTAACATCCCCCCTCAGACACTAACATCCCCCCTCAGACACTAACATCCCCCCTCAGACACTAACATCGCCCCCTCAGACACTAACATCACCCCTCAGACATTAACATCCCCCTCAGACACTAACATCGCCCCCCCCTCAGACACTAACATCCCCCTCAGACACTAACATCCCCCCTCAGACACTAACATCACCCCTCAGACATTAACATCCCCCCTCAGACACTAACATCGCCCCCTCAGGCCCCTCAGACACTAATATCGCCCCCTCAGACACTAACATCGCCCCCTCAGACACTAACATCGCCCCTCGGGCCCCTCAGACACTAACATCCCCCTCAGACACTAACATCGCCCCTCAGGCCCCTCAGACACTAACATCGCCCCCTCAGACACTAACATCCCCCTCAGACACTAACATCCCCCCCTCAGGCCCCTCAGACACTAACATCGCCCCCTCAGGCCCCTCAGACACTAACATCGCCCCCTCAGACACTAACATCCCCCTCAGACACTAACATCCCCCTCAGACACTAACATCCCCCCTCAGACACTAACATCGCCCCCTCAGGCCCCTCAGACACTAACATCCCCCCTCAGACACTAACATCGCCCCCTCAGGCCCCTCAGACACTAACATCGCCCCCTCAGGCCCCTCAGACACTAACATCCCCCTCAGACACTAACATCCCCCCTCAGACACTAACATCCCCCTCAGGCCCCTCAGACACTAACATCGCCCCCTCAGGCCCCTCAGACACTAACATCGCCCCCTCAGGCCCCTCAGACACTAACATCGCCCCCTCAGGCCCCTCAGACACTAACATCCCCCCTCAGACACTAACATCGCCCCCTCAGGCCCCTCAGACACTAACATCCCCCTCAGACACTAACATCGCCCCCTCAGGCCCCTCAGACACTAACATCGCCCCCTCAGACACTAACATCCCCCCTCAGACACTAACATCGCCCCCTCAGGCCCCTCAGACACTAACATCGCCCCCTCAGGCCCCTCAGACACTAACATCGCCCCCTCAGACACTAACATCCCCCTCAGACACTAACATCGCCCCTCAGACACTAACATCGCCCCCTCAGGCCCCTCAGACACTAACATCCCCCTCAGACACTAACATCGCCCCCTCAGGCCCCTCAGACACTAACATCGCCCCCTCAGGCCCCTCAGACACTAACATCGCCCCCTCAGGCCCCTCAGACACTAACATCGCCCCTCGGGTGCCAGTGTCGGCCCCTCGGGTGCCAGTTTCGGCCCCTCAGGTGCTAACATTGCTGTGCTTTGTGCCCCGGAGCAGGCATATCGCGAGGCGTGGGCTTCATCCGGTTTGACAAGCGGAATGAGGCGGAGGAGGCCATCAAGGGGCTGAACGGGCAGAAGCCCCTGGGCGCCGCCGAGCCCATCACCGTCAAATTCGCCAACAACCCGAGCCAGAAGACGGGCCAGGCGCTGCTCACCCAGCTGTACCAGACGGCGGCGCGCCGTTACACCGGCCCCCTGCACCACCAAACGCAGAGGATAAGGTACTGCGCTGTCCAGGCCCAGGGGGGGGGGAGCCAGCGGGCCCCATACTCCACCCCATGCCAGAGTAACCTCCCAACTCTCTCCTTCTCTCTGTCTGACTGGTGTAGCCCTGACCGCAACACAAATATATATTATATATATATATATATATATATATATACTATATATATATATATAAACCACTCATCTTTTTTCCGCTCTCTCTCTCTCTCTCTCTCTCTCTCCTCTCTCTCTAACTTTTTCTTTCTTTCTGACTTTCATTTAAACTTGCAATGTTCTCCCTCCTCCTATTGGTGATTGATGGAAGGACACCTACAGCCTACGAAACATAAAAGAGAATAAAAAGGAAAGAAAACCAAGAAAGAAAAACTCTCAAAACGTGTCTGTCAGAAACCCTGTTCCCGTCAGGCCCCGGTGCCCTGAGGGAAGAGGCGCATGTTAAATGAAAGACCTATTTCTCATTTTCCCTTATTTTCTCTCTCTCCCTCTTCCAAGCTTTCTACTAACGTCTCCGCCCCCCCCCTCCATTCTCCCTCTTGCATTGCAGACTCGACAATTTACTAAACGCCAGCTACGGAGTCAAGAGGTAAAGGCTGACAAATGGGTGTACATCCAAACAACATTGAGAGTCAAACAAAGCAGCTGGAATTACACCTGCTGTCACCACCAGTACCTTGAGACGGCCACACCGTCAGCAAAACAGACGCGAGCCACACCCACGTTAAAGTGTGCCCTCGTTAGAACTGAACCCCACCAGTGCTCAAATCGAATTGAATCAGATTTGCTTGTACCACGCTTTTCGCAAACACACAGTCGCAGAACTCCCGTTGTAATAGCAAACATCCATCTTGCTCACGGTAGAGTAACAGATTCTAGATGGGTCTTCCATTGGAATGACCAGCGGGCCGCGGTGAGTATTTCCACTGTGATACCGAACTCAACGTTACTCACATTAGAGACACAGGGACAGAGTAATGCTAGAATCTACACTCATTAGAATGACAGAGCACCACTATTTTAACATTAGAATACCAGACATAACGTAGAATCTCATTAGTGTTAACCCCAAGTATTAACAGCATTAACACTAGTATTAACTCTAAATATTAATTATAAATGAATATTAACTCAATCTCATGAATGTATGATCTCATTAGAATGACAGAGCACCACTATTTTAACATTAGAATACCAGACGTAACGTATAATCTCATTAGAATGACCGAGCACCAGCAGTATTCCCGTACAGAGCAACTGGGCAACAGACCCACACTCTCCAAAGGGGAGTCCACCAGTGCTCCTTTAATGACATATTCACTCAGCAGATACACTTTTATTGATATTTATTGAAGCAATTCGGGTTAAGCATCTGGCTCTTGGGTATGAGAGCAGGGCCCAATCTGTCATCCAAAACCAGCAACTTCCTGGTTACAAATCGAGTTCCATAACCACTACAGCAACAGATGGCCAATTAGCACACCAAATCACCTCGAACACAAAGGAACCCCCACACCACACTGATAGGATTACTGGCTGCAGCAGTAGATTCTGGCATGGCTTTGTTTAACATTTATTTTACTTTGAGTTCCTGCTTAATTGAACTAACTTTTCAGTTTATTTTCTGTTTCTTTTTCCTTTCGTTTTTTTTAAATATAATTTCCTTTTTTTTCCCACCAGCATTGGTGCACCAGACTCCATCCAGTGTGTGTCTCTGCGACCCTGTGTTTCTCTGTCAGCCTTGTTTTCTGTTTTACCCTTTGTGATTCCTTTATAGGCTTCTCTGTGTTCCCTTTCGATTAGTACTTGTGTTGCTTCCTGCATCCCCGTTCCCTCCAGAAAGCCACGGACTGTTAGCGGGAGATTAACGTGCTCTTCTTATTTCATTTCTTTCTTTCGTTTTGTCGTTTGCGTCCCAGTAATAGAAAAGGAAAGAGAAGCGGTGTCAGATTTGCAGTGTTGTGATGCAACCGGGCTGAAAAAAAAAATAAAAAAATGCGATTGGCACATTAGCGCAGGGCATTAACCCCCCTGGCGTCCTGGTCTCTACATCTGGCCCCCCAAATACATCTGATTGGCTGCCCTTGCCCTCTTTGATTTCTCGGGTCACAACTGCAAATGAGAATTGAGTTCTCAGCTGACACACCTGGTTAAATAAAGGTGAAATAAAGACGCGAGTGAAACGATGACGGTGCGTAAGAGGGGTGGCAGCGTAAGGCCAGGTCACGTACAGACACACAGACATGGTGACGTGCGCAGGATGCGCGGTGGAACAGCAGAGTGACGCCCAGGCTAGCTCTCCCTCTCTCCTCCCCAGATTCTCTCCCATCACCATCGACAGCATGAGCAGCCTGGCGGGGGTGAGTCTGACGGGCCCCACGGGGGCCGGCTGGTGCATCTTCGTGTACAACCTGTCCCCCGAGGCGGACGAGAGCGTGCTGTGGCAGCTGTTCGGCCCCTTCGGCGCCGTCACCAACGTCAAGGTGATCCGAGACTTCACCACCAACAAGTGCAAGGGCTTCGGCTTCGTCACCATGACCAACTACGACGAGGCGGCCATGGCCATCGCCAGCCTGAACGGATATCGCCTCGGCGACCGCGTGCTGCAGGTCTCCTTCAAGACCAGCAAGCAGCACAAGGCCTGAGCGAGAGAATGACAGAGAGAGATAGACAGAGAGTGTGTGAGAGAGAGAGAGTGAGAGAGAGAGAGAGAGAGAGAGACAGAGGGATTCATTGCCACAACTCCTTAAACCTGCAGGGGGAGCCACTGAGCTTCCTAGTACACTCGCCCCACCACACGGGTCTAGATAGCGTCTCAGACACACACACACACGCGCGCACACACACACACACACACACACACACACACACACACACACAGACTCACATCACATGTGTGCACATGCATTACAGACACAGTTATATGCAGAAACACAGACACATGCATACACACACACACACACACACACAAACACTTAAAACCGGCAAACACGCACATACACGCGCTCATGTAAACACACAGAACGGACTGTTGGACTGCACCACCAGTGGTGTCAGTGGAATTCCATGCATGTTAATAGTTTGGTCTGCAAAACTGACGTGAATGTTGAATAGCAACACAAAAAAACACAGCGAATACACCACAGAGTGTAACACAGCAGAGTTGTAACAACGTTTTATCGTTAGCTTGATAGAGTAAAATGTTGTGACGTTTTGTTGTTGGCTTGGTAGGGGAGTTGAAATGTTGTGACAACGTTTTGCTGTAGGCTTGGTAGAGGAGTGAAATGTTGTGACAGCGTTTTAGTATTGGCTTGGTAGAGGAGTATTATCTCTGACCTGACACTGTAAATCTGTTCAAATCCTCACACTGAAGCCAGAGCTTCGGCTTAAACTCCTATCAAATTTAACATCAAAAATCTTCCCCGCCGGAATTAAACCCGATTCTAAAATTTGCCCTTTGACGACAGGAAAAAAAAACATTGTTAAAAGTATTTCATATGATATGATATGATACAATATATGATGTATAGTAAAATATAAGATATAGTATGCTTTTGTAACCATCTGTTCAAATTCTAGCTCTTCCTCGTTCTTTTTTACTTTAACTGAAAAGAGAAAAGGGAACATTCATTAGAATAAAAAAAAATATTTTCCACATTTGTGGTGGGAAGGAGTCCGGAAAAACTATATAAAGGCAAAAAATATATATATACATAGAAATGGTTAACTGTGTTGAAATCACATTTTGATTTTCTAAATACCCGCTGAGTTAGCCAAAGAGGACGACGATCTCTTTGAGGTGAGAGGGTTACGTAAGAAATAAATATATTTTTATAAAAAAAAGGAAAAAGAACATGTTGAGACTTTTTACTGATTGTTGAGCTCAAAAAATATTTTGACAGACCACATTGTTTCTTTTATGGTGTTTAAAGAAACGAGGGGAAATTAAAAGGAGGGGAGGGGCGGGGCAAGAAACGTTTTGTCTTGCGAGAACACTTGATTGTTCGGTAGGAAATCTTTAAAAAAAAAAAAAAAAAAAAACATTTTTAGTCGGTACAAAAAAAATAATATATATATATATCTTTTTCAGGCTTATCCCCAAATCTAAGTTTGTTCAGATATAGGTTCACTTTCATATTTGATTAACCCACCCACTTCTCTGAACATCATCTGTGAGATTTTTCTGGTTCTGTGATGCATGGAAATATAGAGACAGAGCCATCACAGCCGTCAGTGAGGTGGAGGGGGCGGGGAGGGGGGCAGCATCCCTCCAACCGCACCCATCTCCAGTAAAAAGACAACAACAAATACAAGGAAACAGCACCCGACAGACGTTAACAATGTTCGTTCATCGTTTAAGACAAAAAAAAAAAAAAAAAGAAATTCTTCTTACAGAACAGCAAGTGCAATGAGCTTTGTTTTTATATTAACTTAAAACGTGAAATATATATTTTTAAAAAATTTAACATTCAAAACTGAAATTGCAGAAAAGCAAAAGGATCAAATAAAGAAAAATATAAAAAAAGACAAAAAATGTTTAAAAAATGTTTAAGTCGGTTTATTAGCACTAAAAGCTCTGATCCCCTGGAAACTTACATTGTTCACTTCCCGAGCCCCTGACTAGTGTCCTAATTAAGTGACGTAAATGCAACTACTGATTTGGCATCCAAAATTGCAATCTCTTACCTTTTTGATCGTAAAAAAAGAAAAGAAAAAAAATAGCAACAACACAAGATTGTTCAAGGGATACTTCATTTTCACAAAAAGTTTCTTAAGTTTATCCGTTGTTCTTCGGTTCTTTTTCCGTGTTCTATGGTTTATCCCTTGTTCTTTCGTTTATCCATTGTCTTTACGGTTTTTCCCGTGTTGGGTCTATCTCTTGTACTTCACTTCCGTTTCCCGTGGTCTTTGATTTATCCCGTGTTTATCTCAGAATAGACGGCTTTGGTTTCTAGGTTTGTTTTTACATATCAGAATCACGTGTTGATTTAGTGTCTTTGTGTCGTTAATATAGCCTAACCGTAGGTCACGTGGGTATAACATCTTATTTATTTCCCTCCCTTCCATTGGGTGCACATTTGAATGGCTTTGGTTTCATTGTTTAAATACTTAGTTGCCGTTCTTAAGTTTGCAGATTTTAGACTTAGTTGCCTTTATTTCAATAAAAATGTGTACAATTGTGTTTGTAAAAGTCTGTGGTAGCTTTTATTGCGGCAAAAAAATATATATATAAAATGGGAAAATTACTACAAGATAGCGCCAACCAACTTGTAATTATTTGGGTGACTTTAAGCTCGTAGTTTTAACTTATTGTTAACTTAAAAACTATTTATTATCATTATTATCATTATTATTATTATCATTATTATTATTATTATTATTGCCTCGTATAAAAGTATGTTTTGTGTATATTTATGGTTTATTTAATTATATTTGCAAGTTTAAAGGACTTTTAATTTTTGCTGATATGTGGTTCCGCCATTTTTTCTAAAAGGGAACAAAAAGATAAAAAATAAAAAAAACAACTCAAAAATTATGCTTGAGAAATGTTCTCCATAGGCAGAGTGCACTGATTTAAAAAAATTCAAAAAATTGAATTGTGTAGTCTACAAATATTTAGAAACATTCTGTGTGCTATAGATGTTACGACTTTACTACCTGTATTCTGTTTGTCTTGTTGACCTTATATTCTTTCATCGTTCATGTTGTATAAAAATGAATTTTTTCTTCCATTCACAGTTTTGTTCTGGCAAACACTTGCAGTCTTATTTTCCCACTCCCGAAGAGAGAGCCTGTTAAAGCCTGACTCTCCGTGTGTTTTGGACACCGGGACGCGTGTTTCATGCAACCGGGGGCGGGTGGGGGGGGGGTTGCAACGAACCGTAGGTTTTTGGGTCCGACCCGGTTCATCCTGAAGCTAGTATGCAGATGAAAAAATGCCACCTCAGATTCACACTGTGGCAAAGAGGAAGCAAAGCAGGAAATTAGTAAAACAGACGTAAAACCCCTGTAAACTAAAAAAACAAAGTCTCACCACTGCCCCCTAGACAAAACTCAATTCTGTGACCAGCTTATTGCCAGAGTTTCTTCTGAGCACAGTAATGATGTTGCTAAATCGAAAGACGCAGCCATGCAGAGTGCATGTAGAGTTTGGACCAAGGGGTACGCTCAAGAGCTTGTTCGTCAAACATAGCTACAGCAACAGAAGTAGTTTGCTTTTTCAAATTCAAATAAAACAACCAATAGTTCCCAATAAAACGAGCTGCATATTTTATTTTCAGAACGATCATTCTGGAGTGGTGACAGTAATGAAGCAGATTATTTGGTAGGGTATGTCTGTGGGTATTTGCTGGTCTCGAAACAGAGCTTGCCAGTGCGAACAATGCTAAGTGTTCAGTTTGGTGATGGAACACTCGTGATATCAGGTGTCCACTGAATGAAACCCTGAATTCCACATTCAACATGAAATTATGAATTATG
This sequence comes from Aldrovandia affinis, assembly GCA_029706075.1. NCBI lineage: Eukaryota > Metazoa > Chordata > Actinopteri > Notacanthiformes > Halosauridae > Aldrovandia > Aldrovandia affinis. The sequence goes on from JAINUG010000597.1 coordinate 87,715, forward strand.
TTGGTACATTTAAACAAATGATTGAATCTTCGTAGCATGAGTCACAAGTGAACCCCATTGCAGAATAGTCCTGAGGCCTGGTTAGGTTATGCTCGTTGCAATGAACCCCACAGTGTCTTTTAAGCACCTGTGTTTCTGGGAGTGGGATTCTCAGTGCTCGTAACAATGAAGGCAGTTAGGAAGATGCTGACTGGAGGGGTAACTCTGAGAAGTCCACTCTGATTGGTGGAGGGGCGATGAGAGCTCGACTCTGATTGGTGGATCACCTGAGTGTCAGCCTTCTCTGGGGTTAGCAGCTCTTCTGTTTTTTTTTCCGTTTTTTTCCGAACACTTCTGTTTATTGCTTGATTGATATGGGGGAGAAAAATCGTCATTACTTTGCAATGTTAAATTTTCAATATTTTCTTTGGATGGTTGAACAAAAAAAACAAAAAACAAACGATCAAATCACAATGCAAGATGGAGTCTGTGTCAGAGAAATGGTAAACAAAACAAAATCAAGCAAAACCATCAAACAAAACTAAAATAATTTCAACCTTAAACCACAAGATCAAACGAACAACAACAAATATGTCAAAAAACAGAAAAAAGCAAAAAGCGTGTGGTTAGTTTAGAATATTTATTACTGGGATTTCAGCTGAGGATGCTTTTAAAACTTTTTCATGGAATTGTTTGATTATTTGTACTTTTCATGCTAGAAAAAAATAAAAGTCAAAACTCTTGCTGGGCTGGTGTGCTTTCTTCATGTCCGTTACATTCCAGATCGTGCTGACTCTCACAATGTCCAAACTAGCAAAGCTCAAACCATCAGAGACAGCGTGTGGTACATTGTGCACTACTGTTCACTCTGCAGCACTACTGATTCAAGCAAAACATCACTGCTCTGTGTGCCAGCTAGCCGCAAGCTACACTTTACTTGATCAGTACTTTCTGCTAGCGATGTGGAATTGAAGTCACAGGAAGTTCCTCCGTTCAATCTTTTCTACTGAAGGTTATAACGTTTCCCCTTCTGGTCCAATGGCCTGAAGTCACCTGAGGGCTCCTTACACCAGGGGTGGGCAAGGAGGGCCGCATCGGTCTCTGGATTTCAGGCTTTTATTATGTATTATTACACCTATTACACACATGCTTCTGCGTGGCTCAGTAGGTAGAGCATGGTGTTGGCAACGCTGAGGTTGTGGGGTCAATTCCCACTAATGCCACATGTACTGAAAAATGTATGCATTCACTACTGTAAGTTGCTTTGGATAAAAGCGTCTGCTAAATGGCATATATATGTATTATTTGCCAAACCATTTATGTGATCAGACTCATGAAGGACAGCTGAAGATTTCCCAAAGGTGAGCTCTCCCAAACGTCAGGCCAAACTGTTCGAGTCAAATAAAGACATTTCATTACATTTCAGGCATTTAGTAGACGCTCTTATCCAGAGAGACTTACACAGTTTCACATTTCTTTACATACAATCTATTTATACAGCTGGATATTTTACTGAAACAATTCAGGTTAAGTACTGTGGTGTCCCCAGGGGTTGGGCGACACACATGGACCTTGCAGAGGGCGTAGGCAAGTTCAAGAACACAGAGGAGGCAGTATTCAAAAACAAAATGATAATTTATTAAACTAATACTGACACACAAAACAAAGGGTGGGGTCTTCAGGGGAATACAAAAACATAAAGTCCACAATCCTAACTCATTGTCAATGGCCAATCCAATTCTGTTATCCAAGTCAGTTCCGCAATCCAGTCCGTAGTCAAAATCCAAAGGGGGGTCCTCAAACAATCCGGTCAAACACAAAAACACTCTCTCCTCAAATACTGGCTGGGCAAAGACTTCACAGTACTCACTCTCCAAACACACTCTACTCCTTCCCAAAGACGTTCCTAATCCTCTCAATGGGTAATGTGAGCCAGTCCTTTAAGTAGGCCTCGAAATGGCTTTCAGCTGGTCGTTAGTCCCCATTGCTTGACTTTGCTCAGGTGTGACTGTGGCCTGCTGGGAAATGTAGTGTTTTGGCTCCCCTGTGTCAAAGGACCCAGCAGCCATTTCCTTGTGCAGCCCCTTGGTAGCTCAAGGGTACAACGGCAGTGCCCCACCTGGGAATTTAACCTTCAACCTCTGAGGTACAAGCCCAGCTCCCTAACCATTACACTACACTGCCAGCCGTGTACAATCCCACAATTCTCTTCAACCTTGTCACCAAACCAAAATGGACCAATCTGATTCTGCAGCTTGCTCATTCAGTGACCAGTGGTCATGTTCAGTGAACTTTCTCAATGCAGCATTGACGATATTAGAATTCAGATCTTCGATGAAGCTCTAAACCCTAGTGAGGGTATTGCTAACATCTCTATGTCAAGTGACTAAGAAAATCACTGAAATCCCTCTCCCGAAATGTACCATGCCATCTAAATGATGCATGTGCATACGAGATACTATTCCAATAAAGCTTTGAAATACCAATGCGGACTGCAAACCCTTCCGTACTTCCACATGACCCATTGACCGGGCGCAGGCCATGGTGTGGGGGAGACCTTGCTTCTCCCCATTCTTAAAAAGGACAGGCCAGGGTCCGCCCCCACAGGCTCCGGGACTGCCCCAGTTACTCTTAAAAGTAATGACTGAGAGCAGGGTCATCATTGGACCCCATTCACTGGGGCACGAGCCCCACTGTTCTGTTGCCATGCCCCACTAAATGATGATAAATTTACACGTTTTGCACTCTGCTCTTCTTGACCGATGCAAGGCAGCAGGTTGTAGAACCTCACGGATCACCATTGTTCCTCACCGGCAACACGGCCTTGTCACAAGTGCCCCAATTCGAGTCAGTACCTCTAAATGAATCAAACCTTTCGAGTTTGGGGTTTTTTCTTAGATTAAGCTATCTGGCCTTCATAACTTCTGGGCAACATCCTGTAAGCGTTACACATCAACTCTTATGAAGTGTTCTTATTCATTTTCAGCAAGTAGACGGCATGATATCCTATTTAATTGTATGCCTATTTATAATTGTTATTGTTTCTGTTTCATTACATTTTTAGATGGTGACTGACTTATGAAGTTGTGCATAAGTTTGAACTGTTTTTAATTACATTTTTTTAAAATTACTCTGTGCTAGGTCAACTGTTGTTAAGAAAATAATTTACAAAGTGCAAAAGCGGACTTTTATTGAAACTTGTCAAAAACTGCAGGCTCAGCTGCAGACTGTCTGGTCCAAGACAAGCAGCGTCAACAGCGTTCAGTCACCGCCATGTCGAGTCGAGTCGAATCAAGCTCGCGTTTGCTGTATCAGTATTCAGTACCACTGTCATGTCGAGTTGAGCTCGAGTTTGCTGTACGTTCTGCAGGGGAAATCACAACTCGGCACCAGTCAAAACCGCTCAATACCGGATCATAAAACGTTTGCTTGAGAAGGTATACTGTAACAAATTGTCTTAGACTATTGCAACACTTGTATGGCGACCATTGACAGTGGTTCTGTGGCTCACTGTAGCCTGTACGTTGATAATTTACAGAAGCCATTTGTCTCGGTGCATATAAGGTTGAAAGAGTAGGCGGGCAACTAGCCTGACATCGGAAGAGCTGCTGGCGAGGGAAACTCGAGTGGGAGGAACCAGTACGTACCATTACAGACTCTGTATGATTTGAGCAAGAGAATGATTCATTCAAAATGACGTAAGGTGTGAGTGCTGGGGGCACGGGACTTTAGTGACCCAGTTTAAAAAAAACTGTCATTAGGATCCTGAGTGACTATGTCTGGCAGTGTAGTGTAGTGGTTAGGGAGCTGGGTTTGCAACTCAGAGGTTGCAGGTTCAATTCCCAGGTGGGGCACTGCTGTTACTGCACTACTATAGTATAGTAAAATATCCAGCTGTATAAATGGATTGTATGTAAAGAAATGTAAACTGTGTAAGTCGCTTTGGATAAGAGCGTCTGCTAAATGCCTAAAAAAATGTAAATGTAAATGTATGTCCATTTGATGAATGATAACTTGAGAGTCTGGTTTTATGGAACTGGGGTCATCCTACCCTTTTTTTAAATGACTCCATAAATGAGGGCCTGGATGCCATGCCCACCTGGGCCCCGTATTCATAAAGCATTTCAATTCTGGAGTGCTGATCTAGGATCAGACGGAAACTTCGCTGGGCTATTGTCATCTACAAATCCCTTCTTGGACTGACTCCCCGCTACCTGTCATCTCTGCTGAAAAAACATCTGATCCTGCCTACAAAAGCAGATCCGCCAGCTACATCCAACTAGTGACCCCCAAAGTCAGCACAGCTCATTTCAGCATGCCGCAGCCTCGGACTGGAATGAGCTGCAGAAAAATTGGACCATCCTGTATCAGCTCCTGTTTTTAAACCTCTGATCGTGGGCATTTTCACAGACTCATGCTCCTGCGACAGTTGGTGCATGAGTACTGTGTCTCGTTTATCTCTAATGCCTGTGTGTGCGTGTTTATAAATTCCCGTTTGTCCAACTGTATCATGCTTTGCTGTGTTTGGCCTCATGGCCAGGCCGTTATTGTAAATGAGAATTTGTTCTCAATGAACTTGCCTGGTTAAAGATCGGTCAAATAAATAACAAGTAAATAAAGGATCAGGTCTCCCCTGTCCACATCCCAACCTTATCCATTATGAGCGGAAAGAGTCAAACTGATCCTAGATCAGCACTGAGGCTAGTCTACCTTGGGGATCCACAAACCTTTTAATCTCAATGCCCTCTTAAAATGATTCATTTGGGGCTGAGGATCCCCATCTCTATAACCTTTGACACTCTTAGCCAACACCCACTGCAGGCCGTTTGACACAAGTCCACACCGACTCTACTTCTACTCTGCTCTCTCTTTCGACTCCCTCTCTAGCACTCTGCTCTCTCTTTCGACTCCCTCTCAAGCACTCTGCTCTCTCTTTCTGACCCAAATGTCCCCACCCTTTGCCATTTATTTTCCTTCATACAATTTAATCAATCATAATGCTGACAATATATCATATTTGGCTGGCAGTGTAGTGTAATGGTTAGGGAGCTGGGCTTGTAACTCAGAGGTCGCAGGTTAAATTCCCAGGTGGGGGCACTGCTGTTGTACCCTTGAGCTAAAGGTACTTAACCTGAATTGCTTCAGTAAAATATCCAGCTGTATAAATGGATTGTATGTAAAGAAATGTAAACTGTGTAAGTCGCTCTGGATAAGAGCGTCCGCTAAATGCCTAAAATGTAAAAAATGTAAAATATTTCAGGGATAATCCACAGTGCATTAATGGAAGAACTCACTGCGTATGACTGATGAAATGGACTAACCACCAGGTGATGGCGATCCTAACCTCTGGAAGCAAATCAACTCCATGAGTGCTATTTGTTGCATATTATAACAATGCTTTTAATTTTGATCAATTGTAAAAATCATCATCGATGGTAATATTTAAACACACACTTTACAGAAACACAGAGATACACAAAAATATTAATTTATATATTATGTATAGTTATTTATATATATATTCATAATATATGTTAGATGCGTTTTATTCACAAATCTTTATGCCAGCTCTCCAAAAGGAAAGCCTAAATATGATCATAATACAAAACAAAAAAAATACCTTGACACATTTGACATATTACAGCAATATAATGTACATACATTGCCATCTCTTGTTTTCTATATTCTATAACAAAGTTCATTTGAGCCTCTTGCTGACAATGGTTCCACGATGAATTTTGAATCAAATATGGCTTAAGAAAAAGAAAATGAAAACAACCATAATTTTTCAAAAAGGGTCCAGAAATGTGCTTCAGCTCCAATGAAGATGGAGCTAACCTCCTTCCTCTTTAGGGGCGTTCTAATTCAGTGCATTTGGAAAAATGGAACATGTGGTTTTGTTAATGACAAACAAATATGAGTAATGTTATTTCCGACAGAAAGAGGAGTCACCTCTTCACAATACTGATTCACAAGGCTAAGTATGGATTTTTCACTCGTGAAAACATAAATGAAAAGCATATTGGAGTGGCTGGGTACTGGATTCAGGATCGGGATTAGCCGTTAACCGCTGCATTTAAAAAGCAGGTGATTGGTTCATGAATCCACCCCTACCCACACCACGTTGTCAGAGGTCCATCGGAACACTGGAGGCATCTTTGCCTGTCTGAGAAGCAATGAGAACTGGACCTGGGGACTGGCAGGGATGGACCACACCTGCATGTCTGAATTGGGGACTTCAGGTGATTGGCTTTGAAAGCAACCATTTCAAAGGGTTTAACAAAAATAAAAAAATAAAAAATAAAAATAAAAAGTTTTTCTTTTCTAATTTCTTTCCATAACCTGGGTCGAACACTTGATTTGAAATACTTCATCCCTGTAGACAGCAGTGGAAATCTGCAGATTGCTTACAATTTTGCACAAAGCATCTATCTTCACCAATATTCAGAACAGAATTCTTCCTTTATACGACTATACATTTTGCTTAGCAACTCGCTTGCTTGGAAATCCATACGGGCCTGCAGTGTTTTCTCATGTTAACCAGCATCTAAAGAGTTCGACTAAAGAGTTAAGGTATTTCAAATACATATCTGATCCAGGTCTGAAGACAACAAGGTTCTGGCACGAGACAATTCTGGTGACTTACATCAGAGCACTCTTTTCACAATCTATTCAGGGCCTGGTGTCCGTGAGCTAGGTACACTCCCATGAACACGGACACGTTTTCAGCTGAAAGCATTTTTAGATATTCCACATGCAGACTCTCATTCCATTATGTCAAAGAAATCGCTCCCGCAAGCACAATTGACGGTTGTAGTCATGGTTTGATACTGAGATGCGGTGTGCCTGAAACGATGCATATTTTGGGCTAAAGACTAATCATAAGCAGATACCATAGGGTCACATGTGAGGGTGAGCAAAATGTTCAAACCTTCACAACCTTGAAGGAGGCGTTTGTGTTGCCATGCACTTGTGGTTGAGTTCCAGTATTCGTTTTGAATTGATACATAGGGTTTATTGGTGAGAAATGAGGATGAGATCTTACATACAACATCTCTGACAAAGCGCACCGTTTACATCCAGCTACTGTCTGCTTCCTCGGCCTCTTTGGTTAACCTGATGCCCTCAATCTTAGGAGACTGATACCTCCATCAACAACACAAGTTTAGACACGCTTTCACACACACACACACACAGAGAGACACACGCACGCACGCACGCACGCACGCACGCACGCACGCACGCACGCACGCACGCACGCACGCACGCACACACACACACACACACACACACACACAGACACACACAGAAAGACACTCACACACACACACACACACTCTTGCATGCACGCACATGAATTCCGTTTTACAAGCTCTCTCTCACACACACACAGACAGATGCATGTTCACTCATGCATGCGTGGTAGACACACACACGCGAGCACACACAGAAAGACAGGTAGGCAAACACACACACACAAGCGTGCACCTACACATACGTACGAAGAGAGGTCATTCCCTGTTGTTCATATTTACATGTACAGACCACAATATAGAAGGGGAAAGAAAAGGAGATGCGATAAAGACTTAAGAAAATAAAGTGCCGAATAAATGGACAGTATCAGAGTCCTTTTTTAACCCCCTCAACTTTCAACCAACAAGATAAAGTGCTAGTCCAGAGTTACACTCTCCAATATTCAGAGAGAGAGAACAAGACAGAAACACAGATATGGAGGGAGAGAGTGAGAGAACGGGGAAGGGGGCCGTTAGAGGGAGAGAGAGAGGTGGAGTGGGAGGGAGAGTGATAGAGAGAGAGACAGAGAAGAGGGGAGGAAATATGGTGGGGGGGGGTAGTACATATTAATTCCTTGCTCATTATTGATGGAAAATGATACATATTCATTTATATAATTAATCATTTACAATCCAACATTACAGTATGTACAAACCCAGCAGTGATACTATGATACATGTACTCCTTCAGCCCTAATAGTAATCATAATCATAACAATGGAATGTCTTTCATTACATCCAAAAGTATCATACAAAAATAAAAACTGTACATGACAACTTTAAAGGAAACTTTTGAGGCATTTGCTGTTTTTTTTCTCTCTCTCTCTTTCGGTTATTTTTGACATTTAAGAAGCATGGCAGCAAGGAATCAATAGAGTAATTCGTTAAGAGATAAATGCTACAGTATTGTGTTAAAATGGCAATCTTTGTGTTTTTTTTTGTTTTGTTTTTTTAAAGGAGCACACACAAATGGAGGTTCTGTAGGAAGTGCTTGGCGTGAGATTATAACTGTGTGTGAATATTCTCAGAGAAGGTGTTCGCTTCTGTTTGAAACAGTCCTTTCAGAAATAGAATGTCATTCCCTCCATCTTCCCATGGTGAAAAAGTGCTTCTGTGTGACTCTGATCGGGCGAAGACTTATCGAAAGGTAAACGCTCACCTTTCCCGTCTAGAACATGCAACGCGGCAGAGTGTGTGTGCGTGTGTGTGTGTGTGTGAGAGATAAGAGAGTGGCATAGAGTGTGTGTCTGTGTGTGTATGACAGAGATATGAGCGTGAGATAGTGTGTGTGTGTCAGTCTGTGTGAGATGGAAAGGGAGAGTGAGAGACAAAGAAAGAAAAGGTGTGTGTGTGTGTGTGTGTGTGTGTGTGTGTATGTGTGTGTGTGTGTGTGTGTGTGTGTGTGTGTGTGTGTGTGTGTGTGTGTGTGATAGATAAGAGAGAGTGACATAGTGTGCATGCGTGTGTGTGTGTTTCACTCAGCTGAAATTGGGGGAAATTATAACACACATTTCTTCAAACACTTTTAAAAGACCACCCCCCCCCACATCTAAACAGTGTTGTAAATAGTGATTTTCTTATCGGAGTACGGGAATGGTCTTTTTGTGTCTGAGGATTCTGGGAATCAGATCATCTCCACAGACCATGACACCCAATTTTAAAAATGATTGACAGGGTGCTCGTCCAACAGTACTCGTGATTTCCAATTCCAACAGCAAGGTCAAAGCTCTTCACAGGAGGCCGCACAAAACAAACTCGACCACCCCGGCTGACCCCCACTGTCTAATAATGCTCATGAACAACTCCAGTTTAGGGTTTCAAATGATCATTCCCTGATTGAGGACTCTGAGCCAATCAGAGCATGACAGGGTGAGTGTTTGTTGACTTAAACAACATGCACAGCCATTAATGCCCAGAGCCTTTGATTCTAGAGCTTACAGCCAAGAGTGCATCTGTGACATCAGCCAGGCATGAGTCAGCATTTTCCCCCTGACACTGAGAGAGAGGCTCAGAATGGGTTTCACACACACACACACACACACACACACACACACACACACACATTCATATACACATACACATGCACAGACACACATTCATACACACACACACACACACACACACACACACACACACACACACACACACACACACACACACACACACACATTCACACATTCACACACACACACACACGCACACACACACATTCATACACACACACACACACATTCACACACACACACACTCACACACCCAAACACACACACACACACACACACAGGAGAGAGACAGAGGAATGGTCTGTGTGTGTGTGGATCTGTATAAGAAAGAGACAGAGAGATGAATCATACATAGAGACACAGGAGAGCAGACACTGAATGGTCTGTGTGTGTGTGGATCTGTATAAGAAAGAGACAGAGAGATGAATCATATATAGAGACAGACAGAGAGCAGAACTGTGTGTGTGTGTGTGTGTGTGTCTGTGTGTGTATGTGTATATGAATGTGTGTGT
>JAINUG010000597.1:107500-128190 GCA_029706075.1 Aldrovandia affinis
CCTCCTGCTCAGTGTGCACTCCAAAGCGGGGCAGGCTGGAGTTGGACAGGCTGGAGCTGTGTGTGAGCTTCCGTACGCCACTGATCTGGCACATGGGCTTCTCTGCCTCCCTCTGTGTGGGCGAGGGGATCTCCACATCGTTCTGCTTATCTGAGGAGTCACAGAGACACCCTGCATCTCACACAGAGTCACCTGTTCACCTACACCCTGCATCTCACACAGAGACACTCACCTACACCCTGCATCTCACACAGAGACACTCACCTACACCCTGCATCTCACACAGAGTCACCTGTTCACCTGCACACCCCTGCATCTCACACAGAGTCACCTGTTCACCTACACCCTGCATCTCACACAGAGACACTCACCTACACCCATGCATCAGAGACACACAGAGTCACCACAGAGACACTCACCTACACCCTGCATCTCACACAGAGACACTCACCTACACCCTGCATCTCACACAGAGTCACCTGTTCACCTACACCCTGCATCTCACACAGAGACACTCACCTACACCCTGCATCTCACACAGAGTCACCTGTTCACCTACACCCTGCATCTCACACAGAGTCACCTGTTCACCTACACCCTGCATCTCACACAGAGACACTCACCTACACCCTGCATCTCACACAGAGTCACCTGTTCACCTACACCCTGCATCTCACACAGAGTCACCTGTTCACCTACACCCTGCATCTCACACAGAGTCACCTGTTCACCTACACCCTGCATCTCACACAGAGACACTCACCTACACCCTGCATCTCACACAGAGACACTCACCTACACCCTGCATCTCACACAGAGTCACCTGTTCACCTACACCCTGCATCTCACACAGAGACACTCACCTACACCCTGCATCTCACACAGAGACACTCACCTACACCCTGCATCTCACACAGAGACACTCACCTACACCCTGCATCTCACACAGAGTCACCTGTTCACCTACACCCTGCATCTCACACAGAGACACTCACCTACACCCTGCATCTCACAGTCACCTGTTCACCTACACCCTGCATCTCACACAGAGTCACTCACCACCCTGCATCTCACACAGAGTCACCTGTTCACCTACACCCTGCATCTCACACAGAGTCACCTACACCCTGCATCTCACAGAGACACTCACCTACACCCTCTCACACAGAGTCACCTGTTCATACACCCTGCATCTCACACAGAGTCACCTGTTCACCTCACACACCCTGCATCTCACACAGAGTCACTCACCTACACCCTGCATCTCACACACTACACCCTGCATCTCACACAGAGTCACCTGTTCACCTACACCCTGCATCTCACACAGAGACACTCACCTACACCCTGCATCTCACACAGAGTCACCTGTTCACCTACACCCTGCATCTCACACAGAGTCACTCACCTACACCCTGCATCTCACACAGAGTCACCTGTTCACCTACACCCTGCATCTCACACAGAGACACTCACCTACACCCTGCATCTCACACAGAGACACTCACCTACACCCTGCATCTCACACAGAGTCACCTGTTCACCTACACCCTGCATCTCACACAGAGACACTCACCTACACCCTGCATCTCACACAGAGACACTCACCAACACCCTGCATCTCACACAGAGTCACTCACCTACACCCTGCATCTCACACAGAGACACTGTTCACCTACACCCTGCATCTCACACAGAGTCACCTGTTCACCTACACCCTGCATCTCACACAGAGACACTCACCTACACCCTGCATCTCACACAGAGACACTCACCTACACCCTGCATCTCACACAGAGTCACCTGTTCACCTACACCCTGCATCTCACACAGAGTCACCTGTTCACCTACACCCTGCATCTCACACAGAGACACTGCATCTCACACAGAGACACTCCTACACCCTGCATCTCACACAGAGACACTCACCTACACCCTGCATCTCACACAGAGTCACCTGTTCACCTACACCCTGCATCTCACACAGAGACACTCACCTACACCCTGCATCTCACACAGAGACACTCACCTACACCCTGCATCTCACACAGAGACACTCACCTACACCCTGCATCTCACACAGAGCATCACCTCACCCTGCATCTCACACAGAGTCACTCACCTACACCCTGCATCTCACACAGAGTCACTGTTCACCTACACCCTGCATCTCACACAGAGACACTCACCTACACCCTGCATCTCACACAGTCACTGTTCACCTACACCCTGCATCTCACACAGAGACACTCACCTACACCCTGCATCTCACACAGAGTCACTCACCTACACCCTGCATCTCACACAGAGACACTCACCTACACCCTGCATCTCACACAGAGACACTCACCTACACCCTGCATCTCACACAGAGTCACCTGTTCACCTACACCCTGCATCTCACAGAGACACTCACCACCCTGCATCTCCACAGATCACACAGAGACACTCACCAACACCCTGCATCTCACACAGAGTCACTCACCTACACCCTGCATCTCACACAGAGACACCTGTTCACCTACACCCTGCATCTCACACAGAGTCACTGTTCACCTACACCCTGCATCTCACACAGAGACACTCACCTACACCCTGCATCTCACACAGAGTCACCTGTTCACTACACCCTCACACAGAATCACCTGTTCACCTACACCCTGCATCTCACACAGAGTCACTCACCTACACCCTGCATCTCACACAGAGTCACCTGTTCACCTACACCCTGCATCTCACACAGAGACACCTGCTCCACACAAGCTCAGATATGAAGATATAAACTCAAGCTGTGGTAGCACTGTAAGGTAAAGGTATTCAGATTCAGATTTGGGGGTTGTTGGGTGGCTCATCCTGTTAAGACACTGTTCTAGTGTGTGGATGAGCCCCACGGTCTGGTATCGAATCCGGCCTGTGCCAGTGCCAACTGAAGCCAGCAGCCCCTCAGGGCAACATATAATTAGCAGTAACGTCGCCCAGGGAGGGAGAGATCAGTTGGTGGCCCCCGCTGGTCATTTGGGTGCCCACAGGCTGCCTGTATAAAGCTGCACAGGAAGTGTCTTCCCCCTCCCCTCCTCACGTCTGTGCAGCTTAACTTGTAGACTGAGGTGTGAAAAGAAACGGTGGCTGACATCACGCGTTTCGGAGGAGAGAGAGCGCTTGTCTACGTACGCTCTCCCGAGCTGACAGCGGCGGGTGCAGTGTGCATGGGTTAGAGTACGACTGGGCATTCCAAATTGGGAGAAAAGAGGGAAAAGCAAAAGAAAGGTATTCAGATTCACTCACCTAAGAAGGTGCTGGAAATGTACTCTGACACCTGGTTTCCAGAGCGACTCATTTCAGACAGGTGAGAGAGCTCGCGATTTAACATTCTCTTGAACTGGAGGAGAGAGAGAGAGAGAGAGAGAGAGAGAGAGAGAGAGAGAGAGAGAGAGAGAGAGAGAGAGAGAGAGAGAGAGAGGGAGAGAAAAGAGAGAGGGAGAAAGAGAGAGAGAGAGAGAAGAAAAAGATCGAGGGAAGGAGGGAGGGAGGGAGAGAAGTTAGGTATAAAGGGTGGGGTTATAAAGGGAGAGGTTAGGTATGAATGTGTTATAAAGGGAGAGGTTAGGTATAATGGTGAGGAAGTGAAACTGAGTGATTTATTCCAAAGATTTGTTGAAAGTATCTCAAATACACAGTGAGAGGGAAAACAAATAATCAGGCCTGAGTCCCTAACCTTCAGCTGAACATTCAGCTCCTCTTTATCCCCAAAAACAGAAAAACACTGCATTTGTATGGTTAACGCACCTAAAGCCAGAACATAGTTTATGATTTTGTTTCATTTATATAGCCAGTGATTGGTTGTAGAGGGCTGTTCCTTATCGTGTCTGCCATAGCATAAGGGTTAATTATAAACAATGGATTGCCGATTTGAATACGTTCTATAATTGTATTTTTTAAATTAATGATATTGAAAGTTTTATTTTAAGTTTGACTCTTATTGTCCATTGAGACAGTAAAGATTTGTGAATTGACTGGAGTAGAAAAAAAGAGGGAGGGGGGGATTATATTTAAGTGGCCCATTATAAACATCCTCTGGGGAGTACATTTTTACTATGCTTGTAAAACAGTTGCATAAAACAGGAACATTGGCTACATGAAGAACATCATAATGCAAACAGTACTCTTGAAACACATGTTTTTAGAGGAAGAGCGCATGAAGGCTGCAACCTTGTTCGGGTTCACCCCGGAAGAGGGCGGGCCCCTTTAAGGCACGGCCATTTTGTCGTGGGAACTACAATTCAAAAGTACAACAACAAAAAAGACTACAATTCCCACGAGGAGCCCAGACCCAGCGCTGCCTCGCAGAATAAACCGGGTAAACTGAATTGGCAGCAGAGCGGCCGGCCTGCTTTGTGGCTCATTTAATAAAGCATACACAGAGAGAGACGTGCTGGGACTGGGCCATATCTGTCTGTTCTGCTACTGTCACTTCTGACATCCTTCCTCGTGGAGTGCACATGTGCAGTGTTTACTCCCATTCCAACGCAGAGGCAGGGAGCTGTGCCAATCTGTTTACTCCCGGGGATCGGTGATGGGGCTGCCAATCCTCAAAGATCTACAGTACATATTAATATTACATGTAATTATGACAGAGGCCTTTTTCTTCCAGTTACAATTCTCCTGAGAAAAATGGACCATTTTTCTCCGGGCTTAGCCTGTGTTTTTTAATGTATTTATAGCTACTCTTTGGTAGATACGTACCTTCAGTCATTTCAACTGTCATTACTATGGATATTTACCTTCAGCATTACATTACATTACAGGCCTTTTTTTACAGGCATTTTTTTACATCATGGTCCAAGAATGCACACACAGAATGCGTATCTATATGAAAATGCATATGCTGGACTCTATAAGGATTAGCCAAGCGACCCTCTGACTGAGCAGTTAAACCACATCTGAAGGGTAGGAAACAGTTAGGGATTTCCAGCTACACGGTTTGTAAAATGTATATAACTAAAAGGCATGTATATAAAAGGACAGAAGTATATAAATGAACATTAGCCCCACAAATCAAACTGTGTGTCCTATTCTAATCAGATACTCTTCATATGCCTACATTACATTACATTACATTACAGGCATTTGGCAGACGCTCTTATCCAGAGCGACGTACAACAAAGTGTTAACCGTAGTCAAGAACAGTTTAGCTCAAAAGCCACCCTAGCAGGAAGTACAGTTCCTAGGTGCTAGGAGCAACCACATAGTTAAACTAGGACCCTGTAGGTAAATCTGTAGCCACAATTCAAAGGCAGCAATAAAGCAATCAGTGCGGAAAATAATGCCTAAGCCTAATACAATAGATACATGACAATTCCTCCTCACACACAATAGCCATTGTTTAATATCGCAATGGCTATGCTATGCTATGCTATCTTTTGTAAAGTTACTGTACCTTCGAGTGTCATTAGAAATGCACATATGGAGCTCGAAGTAGAAAAATGACTTCACTTCGTAGGACAATGGAATTGCGTCTTATGATATCATATTTCAGATTCAGCATTTACTACTTCTGTGCATGTGACTCCCTCTGATACTGTACAGTATAAATAAGCATGTCCTGTGTAAGTACTGCTTCAGTAAATACTGACCCACTCACCAGAGGCACACTTTTAATGGCTAGTACACTGGAACGTGCCCAAACATTCCTGGGATGAAATCATTTGATCACATCTAAACAACAATAATCTCTGGAAATGAATTACATATTATAAACCATCATATTATAAAAGGGCTCTACATTTATATTTGCAAATTAATTAAGTGAAAAGTTGTAAAAAGGCTGTAAAATAGTCACTGTGTGGCTCCTGTATTACTGTGTGTGGCCTGTAGGGTGTGTACAATAGTCCCTGGCTCTCCTGTAGTACTATGTGTGGCCTGTAGGGTTTAGAATAGCCACTGGCTCTCTTGTAGTACTGTGTGTGGCCTGTAGGGTTTAAAATAGTCACTGGCTCTCTTGTAGTACTGTGTGTGGCCTGTAGGGTTTAAAATAGTCACTGACTCTCCTGTAGTACTGTGTGTGGCCTGTAAGGTTTAAAATAGTCATTCAGTGCATTGGAGGAGAGCACGTGCTTCTGCTGAACTGTGCGTGGGTCAGCAATAACTCCCATCATTCAAAAGGAAATCCATTCATTTTTCATTAAGGGAGTTTTAAGACACGTTGCTCAATGCAAACTAAATGGTGCATTTCTGGAAATATCATACAGTCGTGGCCAAAAATATTGGCACCCTTGCACGTTTTTAAAAAAACTCTCTAAAATTAGCTATTTTCTCTAAAATAAGTTGAAATTGACAAAAGTATTTGGTCTCTACAATTCTTTATTTCACTGTTAATAGTACATAAACGTTGTTTTTGATTCAGAACTTAACATATCCTTTTAAACCATAAAATAAACAAATGCCATTGACAAAATTATTGACATCCTAGATTTAATATTTGGTAGCACAGCCTTGAGAAAATAACTGCAATCAAGCGCTTCCTATAGCCATTACTCTACACCTCTCTACCGGCAGTTTGGCCCACTCTTATTTTACAAACGGCTCCAGTTCTCTCAGATTTGAAGGGTGCCTTCTCCCAACTGCTGTTTTCAGATCTCTCTACATGTATATAAATGGGATTTAGATCTGGACTCTGGCCACTTCAGAACAGTCCAGTGTTTTGTTTTGAACCATTCCTGGGTGCTTTTTGAACCCATGACCTTTGACGGAGACACAGCTTTCTGACACTGGGTTGAACATTGCGTTCCAAAATGGTTTGGTAACCTCCTGATTTCATGAAGCCATGCACAGATTCAAGGCACCCAGTGCCAGAGGCAGCAAAGCAACCCCAAAACATCAGTGAACCTCCTCCATGTTTGACTGTTGGGACAGTGCTCTTTTCTTTAAAGGCTTTATTTTGTTTTCTGTAAATATAGGGTTGATGTGATTTACCAAAAAGCTCAAATTTGGTCTCATCTGTCCAGAGGAAGGATTTTGGTTTGTTCAGGTGTGTTTTGGCAAACTCCAACCAGGCTTGTGTCTCTCTCAGCAGTGGGGTCCTCCTGGGTCTCCTACTATAGGACCCCCTTTCATTGAGTTGGCGAGGGATGGTGCAAGTTGAAACTGTTGTACCTTGCACCTGAAGGTCAGCTTGAATCTGTTTTGCAGTTGTCCAAGGTTCTTTCTCCACCATTCGAACAATCCTTTGCTGCAATATTTGATCAACTTTTCTCTTGCGGCCACGTCCAGGGAGGTTGTCATGGGCCTTAAAGTTCTTTATAACATGAGGCGCGGTGGACACAGGAACATGAAGGTCTCTAGACATGGACTTGTAGCCTTGAGATTGTCCATGCTTGGCTACTCAGCTCCTGAGCTCCTGAGCTCCTCAGACAGTTCTGTGCTTTTCTTTCTTTTCTCCAAACTGCAGAACGTTTCTCCATGCTCAGCGTGGTACACGTAGGGACACAAAACAGCAGAATGAGTACTTTTCTCCATTCAAACTGGGTGAATGAGTGATTATTCGATTGCAGGCACCTGTGACTCACCACAGGTGAGTTCGATTGCTAATTAAAGGAGAATCACCTGCTTGAAATCCAATGATGTCTTACAACTTCTAGAAGGTGCCAATAATATTGCCCAGGCTATTTTAGGATTTGTGTGCGGAATAAGCTAAGATTCAGTATTTTTCTCAGCTTTTTTGTTTTGTTCCACTGCAAACCAAATAAATACATATGTGGACACCAAAATATGTTTTCATTTCAACAATTCCCTAGAAGAAATTGTGCATTATTTGAAAACAAATGCAAGGGTGCCAATATTTTCGACCACGACTGTATATGAGGGCCTGTTACCTGTATGACAACAATTTATCAACCTCGAAAATAACTACTCAAACCCACCTTCCTACAAGTAGAGCTCCAACATCTACAAATACCGATGACTGTTCCTACCATGTATTAATGCACATCTTCTAAGTCGCTCTGGGTAAGAGCGTCTGCTAAATACTTAAAATGTAAAAATGTAAAATGTAATCCTAATACTATGATCTCAACAGCTACAACAATGTCCACGCCTTCAACAATTTTACCTTCAACCACACTCCCAATACCCTTGACAATGACCACAATAACAATGAACTTGTATCCATGAAAATGAGGTAAATACAGGTTTCAACAAATTAATAAATAGTTTTATCAATGCAATATTTCAGCTCGAGAGTTGGAACACAACCGACAGTAATCACAAAAAACACAGCCCTGTGGTTCTACTTTAGTTGGACCCCAACAGAACCCAGCTGTCTCTATGACCCACAAAGAGCCGGATATCTTAGGTAACCGTCCTGCTAGGCAGCGCTGGGTCTGGGCTCCTCGTGGGAATTGTAGTCTTTTTTGTTGTTGTACTTTTGAATTGTAGTTCCCACGACAAAATGTCGCAAAAGGCCCTTCTGTGGAACATATGATTTCTCTGGTCTAAAGGTAGTTTTCACTTCAACATATAAATAGCAGATAGATATAATTGTGCTGCATAAAAAAGATCATATTACTGTAGACACCGATCTACAAGGTCATTTTATATATTGTATGACCCTGGCATCACTGACCAGTTAATAAAATAATTAATTACATTGCATTGCATTTTCTTCCCACTAAAGCCGTCGTAGAACGTCTAAAAAAGGTGATCGTATTAGAGCCAGTGTTAGTAGTCATTTGTGATAATCGTTATTTTTTGTATTAAGTTATTTATTATTGTAGATGTAGGGCATTTATGTTTCCTGTATGATTTTGTACAGTATTGGTTCTGTTTTTGAAAGGTGACCTTAAATGGATACACACACACACATGCACGCTCAAACACACACACACACACACACACACACACGCACACACTCTCTGGCGTTCTCTTCCTCACACACTCCCTCCCTCCCCACTCTGTACAATGATGCTGCATCTTCTTGGAGCCTGAATCTGGGTCAGAAGAATGCTTGGTTGCCCAACAATGGAGCCAGATAAAAAAGCACACACACACACACACACACACACACACACACACACACACACAGGCATATACACATATAAACATATACACATACACGCGTCCACACATGCACACATTCATATATGCATATGTAGACACTCACACACACTCATACATACACACACACACACACACTCACACACACACACGTGTGCACTCATATGCAGACATATGGATTTTCTCACACACATAGGCACACATATAAGCAAATTCATACATACATATATATATATATATATATATATATATATACTGTATATATATATATATGTATATATATACATATACTCACATATGTACATAAAACCCACACACACACTCACATATGTACACATAAATATGCACGCACTCACACACACACTAGCATGTATTTAACACTGACACTTCCACATGACACAAACAGAACACTCGCACATGGGCACACACATACGCACACAAGCACAGAGCGATCTAGTGACCAATCCATTCACACAGAGTAATCTCCATGGCAACCCGAAAGGTTTCCCTAGCAACTGAACCTTCCTAATCGGTCCCGAGGCCTACTGGGAGAGGGGTGGCAATCTGAGAGAGGAACCTGCAGAGCCAGGGGGCCCTTGACCCATCTCAAGGTCAAACTCCTTCAGTGCGCACATCTAACCCTGTACTGCCTGTGTCTGCCTTCACACACACACACACACACACACACACACACACACACACACACACACACACACACACACACACACACACACACACACACATCTAACCCTGTACTGCCTGTGTCTTCCTTCACACACACACACACACACACACACACACACACACACACACACACATCTAACCCTATACTGCCTGTGTCTTCACACACACACACACACACACACACACACACACACACACACACACACACACACACATCTAACCCTGTACTGCCTGTGTCTGCCTTCACACACACACACACACACACTCATATAGTACATATACACACACACACACATCATACACAACCCTGTACATATGCACTCACATGTCTTACACACTCTCACACACACACACACACACACACACACTCACACACACACACACACACACACACACACACACATACACACACTTTCACTGCCAGAGACGTACACACACTTTCACATAGCACATACACACACACACACACACACACACGCACACACACACTCACATAGTACATACACACACTCTCACATACACACATGCATACACACACTCACATAGTACATACACACACTTCACATACACACGCATACACACACTCTCACATAGTACATACACACACTCTCACATACACACACTCTCACATAGTACATATACATGCTCTCACATGCACACAGGCACACACACTCTCATGTCGTACATATATATCTAAAGCCTGTACTGCTTGTGGCTGCCTTCACACACACACACACACACACACACACACACACACACTCTCACATAGTACATAGGCAGGCTCTCACACACATACACACGCTCTTAAAATAAACAACAACATGCTGTACTATTGTACATAATGAGTAATGGTTGGGCTATGTTATGGCGTGCTGTCTCGCCACAGGGCAGCAGCAATGCCGCTTTTAATAACTAGACCTGTACCTGACACGACTACCTGTTTTTCAACAACAATGCCTGCTATTCAGCGTCTATTACTTTAACCAGTCTGACATAATAGAACCAGGTTGACGCTTTAAATTGTTTTACAAAAATGAGTCAACACACATTCACAATCTCCTCCTTGATAAAAAAAAATAAACAGACGACACTTGCTTGCATGTGAAAAAAGCTTTAGCTTGCTAGCTAGCAAGTTAAATAGCTAGCAAGTCCATTTACAAAGCATCAGTACAATTTTGTTTGTAAAAGCAATTTCAAAACCCATGACTGTGTCTAACGTTAATGTTGGCTATCTAACACAACACTAACATTATTATTAACCTATAAACTGACTAGTGACTGCTTGTAGCTATCTGATGCTGCTAAAAATCTCACTGCTAGCTAACTAACAGCTGACAACTGCTGTCAAAGGTTATGCTAATGTTATATGTAGCTATATAGCTGTATGTTGCTAATGTTAGCTAGAAAGCTAGTCACACTACATCTAGTAGTATCTAGATAGCTGGTTAACATTTACAAAAAGCGAGCTAGCTAGCTAACTTTTTAGTTATCTAGCCAGATATCTAATCAAAAGACAAACTACAAGACCCCAGCTTCAGCTATCAATTCAGCTGAGACTAGCTACCTAGCCTCACTTGTGCTGTTAGTCACATGCTGTTATAGTGATTTTGGGAAAAGCGACAGTTTCATTTAGACAGAGCATTACGAAGGTCTGACGGGTTTGCTCTCTCACACACAAACACATGCACACACATGCTCTCTCACACACAAAAATGCACACACATGTATGTACAAGCTCTCACACACGCACCTTCACACGCTTTCTCTCAAACACATACACACACATGCACATACATGCTCACACACCCACAAACACATGCACACACATAGACATGTGCTTGCTCACACACACAAACACATCTGCACATCTGCACATACGCATACACACTCTCGCATATAAACACACACACACACACACACACACATACACACTCACACACACAGACACCCACACAGCGTGTGTATGTTTTTGTGTTGTGTGCAGTAATGCAGTAGAGAAAAGCAAAGTGGTAGTGATGTCATGCTTTCCTTTCCTTTTGATTCCTGGGTGAGTGCCTGCCATTGGCTTCAGTTAATACCCAGCTTTGTGAATGCTGTGTCAAATATGAACTAACATTGTCACTCTGGAAAGAGTATCTAAATAAGCTAATTAATAATGATTATTAATAATACATGATATGTACATTGTGAAGAAAATTGCACATAACATTGACACATAAAACACTCGCATGCTCACACACATACACACACACACACACACACACACACACACACACACACACACATACACACATACGCACACATACATACACACACACACATATTTTGCAGCTTGTGGCCAACTTCATTCAGACTTTATATTGACATAGAATTTGTATATCATTTGGAGAACAACTTTGTAAAGAATGCAATTCTTTTCAGCAAAGACATTTTTACTGACTGTAACTCCACATAGAAAACACCTTCATGCAGAATGCAAATTTATACTGAATAGGCCTCATCCTTCATCCTCCTATGAAATATACCTTTGAGTAAAAAAGTAATTCTGCGCATTCAAATAGACTACACCTTCAAATACATTACATGTACAGCACCCATATATTTCATATATATTTACACCTTCATATATTATCATTTTACAACCGCACAAAGTTGGTTGAACAATGACCTGCCCCCTCCGTCCCCGATGCTCCTCCTCTCTTCCCACAAGCCCCTCCCCCACGCAGATGCTCCGCCCCCAGGCCTACCTGGTCCCACCAGCTGATGAGCCACGGCTTGGTGCAGGTCTCACAGAGCAGGTCCACCAACGGCGCCCTACGCCCCTCCACCGGCGGCCCCCCGCCTTCCAAAAACAGGTCCGGGGGCACCCCCACCCCTCCTGCCATGGGGACGTGCCCCGCCCTACCCAGCAGCATCTCGGGGGCCCTGCCCCTGCCCCACAGGGAGGCGTAGCTGGGCGAGGGGGCGGGGCAGGGGGCCTCGGCCACGCCCGTGCCGGAGGTGGGCGGGGCGGCGCAGCGGCCCAGACAGCAGGAGCAGGACTGCAGCGTGGGCGGGGCACTACCGGGCCCCCAGCAGCACGAGGGCGTGGTCAGGGTCCGGGGGGGCGGGGGGCCGGGGCCTGCGGAGACGGGGCACTCCAGAACGATGTGCCCCACCCAGAAGGGGGAGGGGTGGACGGCAACGAGGGGGGGCGGAGCGAGAAAAAAATTAAAAGGGGGTGTGACAGGTCAAAGGTCAGAGGTCAAGAAGAGGGAAGGGGGTGGAAGGGGGGAGGGGGGCGCGCACCCCCTCCTTCCTTTTAAGAACGACCGCTTCGCCACCCCCACCAATCCGACTCGGAGAGAGGCCACATCACTCCCCCCCACCCCAGCCCCTCGCCCCGGAGACGCAGCGCCTGCGCGAGGGAGACGCGCGCGCGGCAGGGCGGTGTGCTTTCTGAAGGACACCGAGAGAGAGAGAGAGGGAGAGGAGAGAGGGAGAGAGAGGGAGAGAAACACTGCAGATCTCTGCCTCCAGCCTCCACTGATACCCCCCTCTCTCCCTCTCTCTCTCTCTCTCTCTCCACCTGCCTGCTGCAGACCTCCGACTCTGGCTCCAGCTCAGATCAAGCAGCACCCCTCTGCGTGTGTGCGAGTGTGTGTGTGTGTGTGTGTGTGTGTGTGTGTCTCCTGGAGCAGGCCTCGTAGCGGTGCGATGCGATGAGCAGGCGGACGGCAGCGCAGTTGTCGTCTCAGTAGAGGGAGGCGGAGAAAGAAAAAAACCCCGTGTGGCCTGCGCTGTCGGTACAGCTGAGCCCGCCCCGGCAACGGCTCCCCTCCGTATCCGAGGGCGCTGGCGGCGAGTCCCGTCCACAGTGAGAGCGAGCGCACGGTGTCCTCCCTCGCCTCGCCGTCCGTCCGTCAACGAGCGATCAGTCCGTCCCTCCTCCGCCCATCTCTCAGATTGTCCCTTTCGCCTGCGTGCCGCCGCTGTCCTCTCTCAGCCTGCCTGCGCTTCTGCAAACAGTCTGCAGTGTGTGTGCGCGCGCATGTGTGTGTGTGTGTGTGTGTGTGCGCGCGCGTCTGTGTGTGTGTGTGTGTGAGTGTGCGCCCGTCTGTGTGTGTGCGTTAACGGACGCGAGTGTGCGCCTCACGCCAGGGAACACGCTTCGCTCACGCTCAAATCAGTGAGAAGTGCTTTACGGGGGAAAAGCATTAATCCAAGGGTACAGCATCTGACTGGCAAATCTGACACAATTACCCATCGTCTCTTTCAGCAAAAACAACCAGAGAGGGAGCCTGTCCCTTTAAGGCTGAGAGCTGAGGGAGAACTGCCTTGCTGCCATTGGTGGATACCTGAGCAGAATGCCTTGTGGTCAGAGCAGCCGGCCAATGGCTGGGAGGGAAGGGCAGAGCCTGCTTCTGTACTGTAGCAACCAAGGTTACAGCAACGACATCAGCATCAGGACCAAATTCCCCTTCCTGCCTGTTTCTCTCTCTCTCTCTCTGTCCTTCTCCTCCCCCACTCCACTCTTCCTCTCTCCCATCTTCTGTCTGCTGTCGTATGAATACTACATTATAACCCGCAGTCTCATCTATGTCATTCGTATACCATCACTATTATTTTTGTTGTTGTTGTTGTTGTTGTTGTTAATATTCTGTAGTATAGCATTTTTAGAATTATTTCCACTAAAAGGTGATATTTTGTCAAATCTACATCACACGCACACAAACTGCCCACGCAAACACACGCATGCACGCACTCAGACACACATTAGCGCACTCACACATGCATACACGCACACCCCAAAATATACACATACAGTACACTCCAACGCATGACCTTAAAACACACGCACACACACGCACACACACACACACACACACGCACATGGTTTTGGTATCTTAAGGCACTGCTGTTGATGGGTGAATGATGAGTGACTGGTTTGTGCCTGTGGCGTGACCAGGCTGGGTTATGGTCGTAGTTATGGGGTTGCGGTTGGGGTACAGGTTCCAGGTCAGGACTGAGTCAGGTCTACAAGGCTGTGGCCGTGGTCTGCTTATCGTTGTAGGGTTTTAGTTATGTTATGGAGTTATATTGATTGGTTTTTTATTGAAGCATGTTTACAGGGTTTTTGATTTGGTGTAGTTAAAGGGTTATGGTCACTGGATTGTGGACAGGCTATGATTATACATGCTCTGGCTATGGTTACTGGATTTTAGTCAGGTTATATTTGCAGAATTGTGATTGGATCATAGTTACAGGATTTTAGTCAGGCTATCTTTGCAGGATTGTGATTGGATCATAGTTACAGGATTTTAGTCAGGCTATCTTTGCAGGATTGTGATTGGATCATGGTTACAGGATTTTAGTCAGGCTATCTTTGCAGGATTGTGATTGGATCATGATTACAGGATTTTAGTCAGGTTGTCTTTGCAGGATTGTGATTGGATTATGATTACAGGATTGTGGCTAGGTAATGGTTAAAGTGTTGTGGTCAGGTTATGGTTACAGTTACAGGGTTGTGGTCAGGTTATGGTTACAGGGAAACACAGTACCTTGGTAGAGGCCATGTCGCTGACTGAGCGGTGGGTCTGAACAGTCTCCAGCTGGTCCAAACACCAGTCCAGCTCCTCCAGGGTCTCCTGAGCCAACTGCTGATACGTCTCCTCTGTGAGGTCACAGGATGTTAGAGTCACACCCCCTGTCTCTGACATGCCTCCTCTGTGAGGTCACAGGATGTTAGAGTCACACCCCTGTTTCTGATACATCCCCTCTGTGAGGTCACAGGATGTTAGAGTCACACCCCCTGTCTCTGACATGCCTCCTCTGTGAGGTCACAGGATGTTAGAGTCACACCCCTGTTTCTGATACATCCCCTCTGTGAGGTCACAGGACAGTAGAGTCACACCCCCTGTTTCTGATACGTCCCCTCTGTGAGGTCACAGGATGTTAGAGTCACACCCCCTGTCTCTGACATGCCTCCTCTGTGAGGTCACAGGACAGTAGAGTCACACCCCCTGTTTCTGATACACCCCCTCTGTGAGGTCACTGGACAGTAGAGTCACACCCCCTGTTTCTGATACGTCCCCTCTGTGAGGTCACAGGACAGTAGAGTCACACCCCTGTTTCTGATACGTCCCCTCTATGAGGTCAGAGGATGTTAGCCACACCCCCTGTCACTGACACGTCCCCACTGTGAGGTCACAGGATGTTAGCCACACCCTCTGCCAGGGACAGGATCCTGAAGATTTCTGAGAACATTTTCCTTATCAAAATCATATGAAGGGAGAATTTTGTTCTGAATATTGCTGACAATAGATGTTTAATTTAAAAAATGTCAGTAATCTGCCTGCAGTAAATTTGGACTGTAAGGGGTTAAAGTTTTTCAAATAATGATATGACCCAGGTCTGGTGTGTGCGTGTGTGTGTGTGTGTGTGTGTACAGTACGTGTGTATGTTTTCACAGAAGCGTTAACCTACCTGACAGCGTTGCCTTGGGAACTGTAGGTTGACTACCCAGGGGTGACCTCCTGTGGAGAGATTGAGAATGACATCCATGAGAGATCAACAGTGCCTCCCGGTGGCTGGAACTGGTAAACTTGGGAGAGTGAGTGTCTCTTTGGGACAGATACCAAAACACAGCGAAACTGGGGCAAGGTGACTCATACTACAGGCGACGCCAACAGAAAATGTCCACATTCAGCTGGTATCACGTCTCCCTCGGCAGAATGAGCCAGTGAGCTGGCAGCTGGAGCAAATGTCAATCAATGTCAATGTTGGGGGCAGAGGAGGAAGCACACAAAGGTAGACACACACAATGAGTCAATCAAAAACACACACACCCACACATGGGCACCACACACACATGCACACACACACCCACGCTCACACACACACACACACACACACACACACACACACACACACACACACACATGGTCACACACACACACACACACACATGGGCACACACACACACACACACACACACACACACACACACACACACACACACACATGGGCACACACACACACACACACACACACACACACACACACATGGTCACACACACACACACACACACACACACACATGGGCACACACACACACACACACACACACACATGGGCACACACACACACACACACACACACACATGCAGGATGGTAACAGAGTGCCGGTGATGCAGGCTGGGTGGGAGGAGGGAGGGTTTGATTGACAGCAGGACGGTACTGACCTGTTAGTGGGGCTAGTGACATTGGCCAGGATGGTGAAGTTACTTCTAACAGATCTAAGACTGGCCAACACCTGGAGGAAAAGGGGAGGTGGGTCCACATTTACTCTCCACTCCACAGGAAACACACAGTGAAGCAGGCACCCCTATTAACGAGACTCACAGTGAAGCAGGTACCCCTATTAATGAGACTCACCTGAGCAAAGGGTGTGACAATGAAATCCTCTGCATGCCTAAACAGAGAGAAAGAGAGGGAGAGAGAGAGACAGAAAGAGAGAGACAGAGAGGGCGGGAGAGGGTGAGGGAGAAAGAGGTATACAGGGAGGGAGAGGGTGAGGGTGAGGGAGAGAGAAAAAGAGATAGAGAAAGAGAGTGAGGGAGAGGGAGAGGTAAAGAAGGAGGGAGAGGGTGAGGGAGAGGGTAAGGGAGAGTAAGGGAGAGAGAGGGAGGTATAGAGGGAGGGAGAAGATGAGAGAGGGAGACAGAGAGGGAGAGAGGGAGAGGGATAAAAAAAGAGAAAGAGAGAGACAGAGAGAGATAGAAAGGGCAGGAGAGGGTGCAGGAGAGAGAGGGAGGGGAAAGGGAGAGGGGGAGAGAGACAGAGAGAGAGAGAGAGAGAGAGAGAGAGAGAGAGAGAGAGAGGGGGGAAGTGGGAAGTATAAGTGCTCTAAACTTCAATTTCATCCAAATTTACGTACAATACAATTAACAATTGGTAATGCTAACAATTATGTTGAGCCGGATGTGACATAAAATGCTTTTATTTTGACATTCATTTTCCACAAAATAATTTTTTAAATCACAGATTTAACCCGCCCACCTATCCCATTGTTTTCAAAAAGACATGAAAATATGACATGCTGCCCAAAAGTATATTTCAGTCTTTTGTTCTACTCTAACCCGACTACCGCAACCTACTCTATCCATCTGTACACTACATACTCTAACCTGACACCCTACTCTATCCATCTGTACACTACACTACTCTAACCTGACTACCTCACCCTACTCTACCCATCTGTACACTACATACTCTAACCTCTATTCTACAATAGACAATAGACAATTCTATTGTGAAAAGCGCTATACAAATAAACTTGATTTGATTTGATTTAACCTGACACCCTACTCTATCCATCTGTACACTACATACTCTAACCTGACTACCCCACCCTATCCATCTCTATCCATCTGTAACACTACATACTCTAACCTCTGTACACCCCTACTCTAACCTACTCTATCCATCTGTACACTACATACTCTAACCTGACTACCCTACTCTATCCATCTGTACACTACACTAACCTGACACCCTACTCTATCCATCTGTACCTGACTAACCTGACACCCTACTCTATCCATCTGTACACTACATACTCTAACCTGACACCCTACTCTATCCATCTGTACACTAACCACTACCTCTATCCATCTGTACTGACTACTAACCTCCTCTCTATCCATCTGTACACTACACTACTCTAACCTGACACCCTACTCTATCCATCTGTACACTACACTCTAAGTTTTCCCCACCTCATCCTGTACATTCTATATCTGTCATTGCCTTGAGCAACCAATGAATCGATTGCAGTGTGGTGTTTTACAGTATATTTAAAACGTTCTATTAGCAGATCCTTTTCTCAGTTAGCGCTGAAAATAAATATCTTACCAAGAAGGATGATCATGTTTACAACCATTTGGTTAGTGTTTCTTAAGTATCCTATCAGAACAATCTGTAGGTCTATTTCTGCCTCGATATTAAAACATTTTAGCCAAGCTTTGAATCCAGAAAAGTGCCACGATGGGGCAGTACCAAAAAATCAGTGATAATGCTTCTATATCGCCATGACAAAGTCTGCACGTTGGAGACTGTTCAATGGCCCATATATTTCACATTTGTTTTGTAGCTAAAATTCTGTACAATGGTTTTAACTGAAAGGCTGGCATAAAGGGACAAAGATGGTTGTTTTATATATAATTTATAATATATTTAATTTCATATATCAGTTGCCAGGGGAGGCAGGAAGCTGTTCCCATTTATATTGAATCTTATATGGTCAAATGATCAAATATACCTTTGGTTTTTACGTAATTAGAAAGGATATATTTCTTTGTTTACATTTTCCTTTTAGTCCATTCATTATTTTAGATGCAGGACCTGCAGACCATTAATTTGTTAGTTAATACTTTCCCTTTTCCATTTTTGTGGCAGGGATGCAAAATAACACCACCTGTCCACACACTTTAATCATTGGTTTATATGACATGAGCTTACCTTTGTTCACCGTCATTCACAAAAATGTACTCTACAACATTGACTCGACCAGACCGGCCCTGGTCGTCAGCCCCGATCAAGGGCAGCATTTTACTGTCCGCCCCAGGGGGAAGGGGGAGGGTGAGCCGGCTCGGGTCCGCTGTGAAGCACATAAGGGAGTCTCCAGAACGTGGGTGGGGGCGAATTCCGTCTCGAAGGAAGCGGAGTTCGCTGCCCTCGGAGAATAAGCTTGCCTCGTGGAGACGAGCGGTGAACTCATGGGGGCAGGGTAAATTGAAATAAATAGAGGGTATAATTGGCTACTAAACTGGGAGAAAAACTGGAAAAAATCTGAAGCAAAATACAAATAAATTAAAAATTAAAAACATTGACTAAATGTTGTAAGTCGTGAAAGTAAGGCTATCAGTAGAGGTATAAGTAGTGGTGGTGTAGTGTGTGTGTAGTGTGTGTGTAGTGGTGTGTGTGTGTGTGTGTGTGTAGTGTGTGTTTAGTGTGTGTGTAGTGTGTGTGTAGTGGTGTAGTGTGTGTGTAGTGTGTAGTGTGTAGTGTGTGTGTAGTGCAGGGGTGTCCAAACTACGGCCCGCGGGCCAATTGAGGCCCGCGTTCCATTTGTAATAAGCCCGCGGCCGCATTCCAATATAAGGAATATGGCCCGCGCATGACACTTGCACTTGACTGAGTTGTAATTCTTAGTTTCACCACTAGTGGAGCCACCCGTATTCATTGAAAACTCCGCGAAATAAACGAACTGCTCACAGGTTTTTTCGCATAGCAGCCCCCCGTCGACAGAAAATCCGCGGGGCGCAATAATTATTTTTGCGTAGCACCCCCAATAGTGGCCCAGCCTTTCGTATATTTTTCTGTATTTGGCCCTCAGTGGAAAAAGTTTGACACCCCTGGCTTAGAGTATCTGTGCAGAACACACACATCTGGTTATCTTAGAGTATCTGTGCAGAACACACACATCTGATTAGTTTAGAGTATCTGCATGCAAAACACACATATTTCTCTCTATCTCTCTTATACTCTCTTTCTCCCTTTCTCTCTCTCCTCTCTCTTTCTCCCCCTCTCCCTCTCTTTCTTTCTCCCTCTCTCTCTCACACTCTCTTTCTCTCTCCCTCTTTCTCTCCATCTCTCTCTCTCTCTCTCTCTCTCTCTCTCTCTCTCCCTCAGAGTATGAGAGTATCTTTGTGGAGAACACACATATCTGGTTAATTTAGAGCATCTGTGTGCAGAACACACATATCTGGTTATCTTAGAGTATCTGTGCAGAACACATACATCTGGTTATCTTAGAGTATCTGTGCAAAACACACACATCTGGTTAGTTTAGAGTATCTTTATGTGAGTGTGTTCTCCACCAAGATACTCTAGACACAACCAGATGTGTGTGTTCTGCACAGATACTCTAAGATAACCAGATATGTGTGTTACATTTTTCATTTTTTTAAGCA
>JAINUG010000598.1:0-30000 GCA_029706075.1 Aldrovandia affinis
CGCACTACCACCGACTCGACTTCTTGATGGAACTGAAACGCACGGATAATCTGTACGACAGAGTAATTGAACTCTTTTGAGGAAAGAAAGGAGGATGGATTTTGTGTACAAATAATATGGATTTTTGGTGAGTAAAATGTTGCTATTTTCCTAAATAATATTGCAATTTTATGAGGTTATTATTGATGCTTTTTATGTGTGTTGAGCTGTAGCTGCAGTAGAAGGAGACTTGTGCACCCCGGGTTTGTTTCTTCAGTAAAGGCATTTATTCTGGCTACACGAGTTATCTGTCTGCGATGCAACGGCTCTTTATACTGCATTTCTGCATAATAAGATGGTTTTTAAAGCCATAAAATAGTTATTGAGGGGTGGATTGATTCAGACGGAACACTACTGAAGGCCTAGGTGTGAAATGCACGCCCCGCCACTGGGTTTGACATTTAGTCAGGCGGTATCGGGTTTGCATGTTCAGTTTTGAATGTTAAATCCCAAATAAATTGTTGAAATTCTAATGATGTGCAAGTGTGGTTTTGTCAACTGTGGTGCTGTCTGCTAGCCACTGCTTTAGCCACCAATAGCTACCGTTATGGAAGTCATGAGCTAACTAGCTCGTGTGGAGAAAATAACGTTAGGATAACTCACAAGCTCACGACTAGCACCAACTCCCATAGCGATAATAACGGTAGCTATCGGTGACTAAAGCAGTTAGCTAACGTTACCACCATGATTCCTGTTACTGTTTTACTGCTGTTGGCTCAACTTTTGTTCTTGAGGCATAAACGGAGGTGTATGTATGACGGTATGACACGACCGCATTGCATTGTGGTACACGGGATAAATTGTAGGGTACATTCGCTGTTCACTACAAATCACGGTGAATTGTGGGTATTTTCTCGTTCACTATATAGTGAACGAAATTAACATTTTAGAATTGGTCGCACACTACAATATGGCGTATACACTATATAGTAGAGATGCACCGATCGATCGGCCTCTGACCGGAAATGGCCGATTTTCAGCTGATCGGCCTCAATCGGTGACTTGATCCCGATCACTCCACATAGCCGATTCTGTGCGCCGGTTGGCTCCTCGCCCCCTCTTTTTCACGTGACGTGCGCGCACCCGTGAGCCAATGCAAACAGATCAGATGAGCGCAGCGCTGAAAACGCCTCAACATGTCCTTAGTATGGACGTTTTCACAGTCAGTGAAGACGACTTAAAGCTTGCAGTTTGTCATACATGTCAATCGAAAATAAGCCGCGGAGGAACAACCAAAACGTTCGAACGACCAACCTAATCAGACACTTGAAAAGTCATCACCCAGGTACCAAGTCGATGCCCAAATTCTGACGGTAGTCGTTTTTCTACAGTACCGTAGGTACCGGGTTAATTAACAATTAACTTCGCGGCGCTAGTTCGGTTCCTCTGAACCATTTTCCATTAATAGAACATAGTGGTAGTGCATAAACCTGACGTAGGCTAATAATGCCCTGCTGAAGCACTGAATTGCACTGAAATCATTATGTTCGCTAATGAGTGACGTTATGAAACAGTGCTATTCACTCATACAAATCGAACTTATTAGACCTAATGATAAATTCATCTAACGATTTCTAGCTAAACCACAAATTGTGTATTAACTGTGTTGTGCATGAAGGTGCCAGCTGTGCGTTTTCACTATCAAACAAACTCAGAAACAGCAGCATCGCCTCTTTTCCAATTACTCCTAGTTTGAAACATTTTTATCTAAGCTTTGAAGCTAGTTAAAGTCGTAGTCGTTAGGCTACCTGACTCACGCAAATAACGAAATTCTGCTGAAGAGCGGCTTGTTTCAATGCCTTTGACAAGCTCCGCAACTGAAACATCCGCCCTTATATCGCTACAAGTGTTTTCCATTGCACTATATAGAATTGGGATCTACTCTAATCCACCTCTAGCAAACAAATTAGTCTAGCGCATCATAGGTTCGAACTAACCTGTTTTCCATTAGCATTGTCGCAATAACTTTCTGATGCACGTCAAGTTGAAGCCATATAATTATTTAATGGAAAAAGGGCTTGTGTCATCTGTCATCAGAATATAACGTTAGTGTTTAAAAAAAATATTTCCGGACTAATGGTCTGTCACCATGTCAGTAAATTTAAACTACTCTTGTTTCTTTTTATTTATTACTTAAAGGCTACATGCCACTGTTGTTGGATTCTCTTTTATTCATCATTGAATTTAATTTGCACAAAAAAGAAAAGCTCTGTCCAGTAACCTGGAACACTTTTTTTTTTTTTGAAATGTGTTTTAGTGAGACCTACCTCATGCTTCTGACCTACCTCAGAATTGTCAATCTTAATTTTCTATTAAAGCAAAGTTACAAAAATGTTTGTGTAAGTTGTCAATTATTGTTTTAGGAAAAAAATCGGAATCGGCCAAAATCGGTATCGCAGGTCAGACTAATCAAAAATTGGAAATCGGAATCGGCCAAGAAAATCGCAATCGGTGCATCTCTACTATATAGTGTACTATATAGTGAATAGGGAGCGGTTTCGAACACAGCCTATATAGTAAACACTATATAGGGAATAGGGAATAGTGAACGAGAGAGCGGTTTCGAACACAGCCCTTGTCATGCGCTTCACGTGGGGTGCTTCCCGTTTGACTCGCCCCCATCTATGACATCACGTGTGAAGTCATGTGATTTTGATCACTGCTTGGATTCAACAACAATCCTATTCACTAGCCTTTGTTAGAAGAGATAAACTCAGCGGAGCTAAGGTGTCCCAGTTTAGTCAATGTCCCAGTTTACACGATTCCACCCTACCTTACTGAACATACCTGAACAATTTGTTTTTAATGCTATTTTTATTCTATCATTTTTTCAGTCAAAAATATAAATGCACTTTGAGTAAGTGCCTT
Source organism: Aldrovandia affinis (assembly GCA_029706075.1). Classification (NCBI taxonomy): domain Eukaryota; kingdom Metazoa; phylum Chordata; class Actinopteri; order Notacanthiformes; family Halosauridae; genus Aldrovandia; species Aldrovandia affinis. The sequence goes on from JAINUG010000598.1 coordinate 2,908, forward strand.
TACTAAACTAGCTTGCATAACTTTTTTTGTATTTCATTTTATATATACAGGTAACTACCAAAATAAAGGAAACCCTTGAGTAAACGAAGGGCTCTGTCGGCTGTTATGGTGTGGGGTGCATTTTCCTGGCATGGTTTAGGTCCACTCAACCCCTTAGAGGGCAAGGTAAATGCCAATAAATACAAAATAATAAAGAGTGATCACCTTCATCCACCTTTTGACAATGGCCACACTGGTTTGTCAACTTTTGGGAAAAATACCCAAATATCACTTGCTACTGCCACAATGTGGGCATTGCGAGTCAAATGGACTGAATTTGTAAGCAAGCTTTTTAAGGATATCTTGGTATGCTATTAACATATAACTTGCATTGTCGGACACAATTGTCGCATTGCATTGTCGGCCACTCACGTTGTTGAAAGTCCTCAAAGTCCTCCAGGCAGTTTTGGTGCCTCCCACAACTGTCGTGCTCGTTAAAAAATGCACGTTCTTCAGGATTATCCACTTGACATCGAATGGAATATTTGACTTTATAAGAAGGCATCTGGTTTAAAAAGGCAGAGACAGCGAATGAAGACTCAAACTCTTGCAGGAGGTTAAGAACACCAATTCCATTCATTTAAAAAAAGACAAAATACAAAATCCAGACACTTTTTACATGAGCAATAACAATTTTCAAGTGCAAATACCATTATCAACTCTATGATAAATCATAGCAAACTCTTATAAAAAAATTAAAAAAGCAAATGTAAAAAAATGACAAAAAAAATAAATAAACAGTTCATGTGTTCAGGTTCCGGAAGAAAGGGGATTTTTTGAGTTTGCGGGGTAGGGAGGGGAGTGGGAGGGGGCGAGGGTGCGAGGGGAGGAAGGGTAAAGGGGGATTTTAAACGGTGATATGCAAGAAACAAAACATCCAAAAACAAAGCAGATATAAATACTAGAGGCAACATAAAAATTGAAGGTTGGCTTTCCTCTGAACATTCAAAAGAACACAACAATGGCATTCCCACTGAAGCTTCAGCTTTGCTAATGGGTGCACGTGACAACAAGGACAACAATCTGTGCCTCTACTGATATGTCAGTCCGGGAGTCCGACATCCTGGCATTTTTTGTCTGATCACTGACTGAAAATTGACGTTTTCTTCTTTTTTAAGAACTGGTAAATATGTGGGAGAGTCCAAGAATTCACTACAGACCAGGCCTAGGTGATGTCCTTTGGGGAATTTGTGTGAAAGTGTGTGTATTTGGTCATTCTTCTGAAAATGTCAGTGTCATTATGCTGCACAGCTTGCAAGGTAGTGAGCTTTCTTTAGCTAACTGAACAGACAAGCTATCTAGCTGTCAAATCAGAATAAAGCAGAACTACAAGCAGAACTACTAAAGCAAACTACCCAATAGGCCAAAACAACAAACCATTAAGTAAATAACTGTTCTGTTATTATCAATTATCTTAATCACCATAAATGTTTGGTCGGTGGTTCGTCTTGTTTTAAAATGGGAGCAACAGTGCAATAGCAAAGGAAATTATAATACTTTATGTAATTTTAACTAAATAAAACATATTTCCAGATAAAAACCACAGAAGCCATAAACCTCAAATGATGGGGCTTCACTATATTAGTCACAACACACTATTTACATAACCTAACTTGTGACAGAGCAGTATTCATGGCTGTCAGGCAAATTGGTTGAATCCTCACTGCTTCCACACTGTGTTGTGGGATTTAAAAACCAGCTTTTCATTTTGGCATTTTGATTTCAAATAAATCATGTCAACTTAACAAAAACATGGACTAGCTCCACAGGATGGTTTTAAAGTATCCTACTTTCCTTCCTGACTAACATGGAGACAGTGGACAGGTTTTTTTATGGCTTTAAAAAAAAAAAAAAAAAAAATTTAAGAAGCATTGTTAAGGACACTCGAGACCTAGCCTTTTTATTTTAGCCATGTAAGGTTATGGTTTTGGCTTATTTGGCTGACAAATGACATAATTTTTGGTTTGGTATTTTTAAATCACCCTGGCAATCCTGGTACTGCCAGCAATTCAGCAGTACAAAACAGTGACCCTGGCCATGACAATGATAATGAAAGACCCTTCACATTGACCAACACATAAAAGGCAAGGCAATAAACCCAGCTCACAAAACCAAAGGTCTCACAACCTTTCTCTTCGTACTGAGTAAATGTTAGGCGTTAGCCATGTCCATGGGAGTTTGAACGATGCACATCTTAATGCACATCTTGTAAGTCTCTCTGGATAATGTAAAGGTAACGAGCTGTACGTACCGTCGTAGGTGACGTAGGGGATCTGGAAGCCCCGGGCGCTGTTGACCTCGTTGGATTTGAAGTTGATCCAGAGGCACGTCTCGTACGTGGTAATGGAGCTGGCCGACCCTGTAGGGGGGCGATACGAAGTACGGTGACCCAGCTGCTGTGACACTTCGGCTGGAGCGGTGGGTACACACTTTTGCCCCTGGGGATCCGCCGAGTGGCCAGTTTCTCTTTTCTAATCTGGAGAGCCTATTAATGTGGCGAGTTTGGTTGAAACTCTGTAAATGTTGTCTTGCCAGCAAATTTACCAGGCAGATTTCAAATTCCCAAACCAAAGTGATGTAATCTGTATTACAAAGAATTCAAAACCATGACGATCCTAGCATACCAGGCAGTCAAGGGATCAGCCCCAACATACCTCCTCAAGATCTTCAAACCCTACACACCTGCCAGACCTCTCCGTTCTGCTACCTCAGGACGCCTAGCACCTCCCCCTCCGCACCTGCGCTTTCCCGGTCACGTCTCCTGTCGGTTCTGGCTCCACGATGGTGGAATGACCTTCCTGTGGAAGTCAGAACAGCTGAGACCCTGGCCACCTTCAAGCGACGACTGAAGACTCACCTCTTCAGGGTGCACCTCTCCCCGTAGTCCGGTTTTGTTAACTTAGGGACATAGTTGCTTAGTTTACACGTCTACTTGTTTATGTATTGTATTAGGCTTAGGCATTATTTCCTGCATTGAGTGCTTTACTGCTACCTCTGAATTGTGGCTACAGATTTACCTACAGGATCCTAGTTTAACTATGTGGTTGCTCCTAGCACCCAGGAATTGTACTTCCCACTAGGGTGGCTTTCAGCTAAACTGTTCTTGACTACGGTTAACACTTTGTTGTACGTCGCTCTGGATAAGAGCATCTGCCAAATGCCTATAATGTAATGTAATGTAATGATGTCAAAGCAATGCCCATCGCACGTTACTTCTGGGAAAGGCCAGAAAAATACAACCTGGATTCCACACAACACTCCAAGGAAAACACAAATGCGGTTTATAATAATAATAATAATAAAGTTTAAAAGCCAGAATGGGGCCTCCCGAGTGGCGTAACGGTAAAGGTTTCCCACTGCGACCAAGGTTCGATTCCCCGGCTGTGCCAGTCCGGTTATGGCTGGGAGTGCCACTAGGGGGCGGCAATTGGCTGTCTGGCCCAGGCAGGGGGAGGGAAGCCAATATGAGCTTGCTGCATATAAGAGTGGCTCTCTGTGTACAACGTTGTTAAATAAGAGGGGGGAAACACACCGGGCGTTGCCCAGAGCCCTCTCGCCCCCGTGCTGTCCTCCCGCACACAGCTAGCACAGCACCTGATCAACAGCCCACATGATGATTTTCACCCTGCGCAGAGGAGCCCAGGAGAAGAGGAAGAGAGGTGCCCTGCTACTGACTATGAGCTATGCAAGAGAGCTCAAACCTGGATACTATGGAACACGTCGTGGCTAAACTGGTTTCACCAGTAGGGCGAATGCCTCCAGCCTTTTTTAAATGTTGTATGCCAATGTCACAAGTACTAATACCTCACTCTCTTTCACAATGAAAAATAAAGTTTCATCACACACTGCACCTACCTCTCCCATGGTCAAACCCTGGCCATTCAGGAGCAGGCTGTTCTCACTCACTCGTGAGTTGTCAGTGAGAATTGAACCCTGGTCTCCATGGCCAGCGTCGGATGTTGTAACCACTGGACCACGCGGGAGGCCTAGTATTATCTAATTTGACTAGATAGAATGATAAAGTGTTGCACTACTTTACAGAACCTGGGGATGGTCCAAACATCTGTGGTTTTACTGGTGACTCTGGTTCTGATCTTTGTCATCCCTGCATTTGTCTTCTGTAGGAGTCTCAAAGGTGAAAGAGGCAGTATTTATGGGGACATCATGATTGGTTAAAGCGTTGCCTTCCATTGGTCACTTTATATTATTACACTGTAGGTTCACAGACTTCCATGACGCCTATGTACACTGCCGCCCAAGGTGAATGTGTAAATATTATGCTGTTTACCTGTAGGTGTGCAGTACAATTTCTCTGTCTATCAAAGACAATGAGAAAGTAGGATACTTTAGCGTTACATATATACCAGATATATTTCAGATACAGAATATATTTAATGTAATTGGAATTGTCGTTCTTGTTCTCATTCGCTTAATGAAAACTGCCTTGTCATTGGAAGTCATAATTTCACGCAATTTACAGATTCCAGCATTGTAATTAAATTAAATCCACTTGTGACTTACCTTTAAGCATTTTAGCAAGGTGTGAGGACCGAAGCCAAACCATTGGCTTACTGTAAATCTGCAGCCTCCTGTAAATTTTGTCAAATAAGATCTAGCAAACTGTAATAGAACACACTACAACATTGTATTTACTCCATTTGAGCCGGCACGAGTCCGTCGAGGAGCAGGTAAAGGCGTCTGTGGTAGAATTCTGTCTCGGAAGAGGCGGATCAATCGGCACAGAAAGAGTGTCTCGACCCAGAGGACAGGTGGCAGACTCGTGGGGGAGGGGAATTGAGATAGAGGGTATAATTGGCAACCAAATTGGGAGAAAAAAAAGAAAATCTTTCATATTAAATTTTTTTAATTTAAAAAGTAAATAACTACATTGAAGTTACTATACGGTGTACATAAATGGCCATTGCTTTACTTACTTTTACTTTAGCTCTTCTAAATTAATTACCTTTAAGTACAGATAATTACAAAGCACTGTGTATATACCTGGTAATTAACACACTGTCAAATAAATTGTAATCCAATTTCTTAATTTTCAATACTGAAAATACAGTACCTCCCTCTGGCAATGAAGACACAATCTTTTAAGGGAACTCTGATCTGTCCATGCAAATTATAATGTTGTACACAATTAAAATTAAAATGTAAACTTTGATGTCATACAATAAGCAGCTTCTACCCAGGATGAGATTAGATGCCTGTTCTGTTTCATGTCATTCAATTTATCATAATGATAATTATCATTGTTTATACTGTTTATGTGAAGGATAAAATGAGTCTGACTCACCAGTTAATTTCACCTCTAATGAGACAATAGAGCCTGTCTCTCATTCATATGTTGTCGACCACAGTGTGGCAACAGCTGTGATTTTTATTCTGTAATATTTTCCCATATTTTCAAACCAAGTGACGGAAAGTGATATTTACTTGATAGTCATCTAATTCGTTGTTGCGGAAGCCACGTAAGGTGTGGATTTATCAATGTATTATAATCTCATCGTTCCCCCAACACACACACACACACACACACACTTACTTGTCAATTACAATATACCAATAAGACAACGAATTTGATGCCTATCAATCACTTGGTCATGCAGTGGTTTGACACAACTAGCTAACGGTAGGTTTAGTTATCATCATGGTGATATCTTTTCAGCTTTAAGTGACAGTGAAATATCCCCTTACCTGTGAAAAGTTATTCTATGGTTCCTTCCATTTGTACAGCCAAATGCTGCACAACTTTGTGGCATTTGTGATGGCTAATTCCTCTTCGTATCGTGTTCACAGCCAGGTTCTGCGGGAAATCGTTGAGGAAACTCAATTGTGAAATTCAAGTTGTGTAAATCAACTAACCTGCATGTTATGCAGAAATAACACGCGTTTATAGCAAGCCAAATGTCACGAAAATTGGTTGAGAATTACAGATGAAGGCAAGTGCATCGCTCAATACACATGCGTTTGTTCGACGCGGATCTTGCCCGCGCCAACATGGCGGCCGTGCAGACGTATCGCTGCAACACACAACAGCAGCCAATGCGGTATCTACGTTTTTATATATGAATCTGCCGCCTAAAAGTCGTATTCCTTCCTGCCAATAGAGGGAAGATGGCCATGCTTGCTTCTGTCAATATCTGAGTTGACATCTTGATAAAGAAGCGGACTATATCTTCCAAAACTGCCAATACTGGTTGCTAGATTACTGCATTATTTTACGAAAATCTCACATTTTCTCAATTCTCAGTTGACTTTTTCTAAATGTATGTCACGGTTAAAAACAACATTGGGTTATTTTTTCCGCATTTTTCAATATGGAAACGCTGTAGGTAAAATAGGTATAGGGGACGATTAGTGCCAAAACGAACGCATATGCGTTTGACAAAGCGGCTGTTTTTTACGTACCACCTCCTACGTACAACTGCATATGCGTTTGACGATGCGACTGGTTTTGTTACGTACAATACGCACATGCTCTCTTCCTCCAATTCCCACAAAGCATTTCATGAACTCGATTCGGAAAATGAAAGTATAATAACGATAAGGTGTGTCGCTGGCTTTTGAGCACTAACGAATAATGAAAGGAATAGCCACTCTTCTGCTCCTTGTACAGGCTACAGCTATAGACACAGGTACAGCTTTAACTATTTATACGCTTGATGCAAATGTACATTATGTTGATTCCTTTACGATCTAATATGCTGGTAACTTCCAAATATAGAGGAAACAATTGAGTAAATGAAGGGTTCTGGCGGCTCTTATGGTGTGGGGTGCCTTTTCTTGCATGGTTTAGGTCCATTCACCCCCTCATAGGGCAAGGTTAATCAAAACGTAACATTCCACAAAACAGGACTTTTCAGATTTGGCTACTGAAGAAGACTATAGTATAAGTTAGCAACTCTACTAAATGCTTGTCTTTTGCTCCACAGGTTCACACTCTCTCTGGGCATTTGCAACATTCATATGGGGAGATACACAGTTCCCAGAATTCAGTACAGTGGTAAGGGTGGATGATGTTCAAGTGCTATACTATGACAGCACCACCTGGAAAGTCATCTCTCGAACGCAGCATACAAATGGAGATGATATTATACATAAGGATGCAGACATTGCAATAGGAGACATGTATAACAACATGAAAAAGATATCACATCGTGCAAAGATTGTTAGCAATCACACTGAAGGTGAGCTAAGATCAAGGGGCAGGTTTGACATTTAGTCAGGCCCTATGTGCATTCAATTTAATTGTGCTATTATGAACACAGCCAAGATTTGTCTATATTTGATATATATATATATATATATATATATATATATATATATATATACTGTATATGCTGGCTACAGTAACAAATATTTCAGATCATGAAACAACAGTATAAAGGAGAGAAAATACTGAAAAAATGAACACTTTTTAACTAGGTGAAATATGAGAGAATTACAAACTTAACTTGGCGAATGAAAATTTGCACGATCCACTTTAGCATTCCATGCCCTTGCAATGCACAGGGAAACCCTGTCACAGGACAGCACCAAAGGGAGTTGCTAGACTAGATTCAACTTGCTAGACTAAATTGGATTTGGATATGTGAAATGGCAGGTCAAATTCAAGCCTAGCTTATTTACTTAACCAACTGAAGGTTCCACCTGGTTCTAGCCAAATGTAACCCCTGAACACACATGTATTGCAATGTATGTGTGTGTATATATACTATATAAAGTGCCCCTTTAAAGTCTACACCCCGTCTCAAAAATGTCACTTTATTTACACATTTTACCCAACATTTTACTGGTCAACCAAACAGGTATTAAACCAGAAGTGGCATGCGCAATCAAGTATTTCAATGTATTTGTTAAATTCCACCACCAGCACACCAGATTTAACTCATTACTACTTAACGAGCATTGATTAGTTGAATCAGGTGTGCTGGTTGTGGAATTGAACAAATACATGGACTCGCTGGGGGTCCCCGAGGAGAGGTTTGAGAACCACTGAATTAGACAAAGGGGCTTGATTCAGTAGGCTACCGTTGCTAAAGAATACAATGTGGGGAAGTCAACAATGCTTGATCTTGAAGGAAAGACCAGGAAAAAAAAATCTAATGGCTGATTTGAATGTTCGTAAAAGGTGTCAAAGATCAGTGTCAGTGCCAGCATAGAATAAACATTATAAATGTTTTAATGAGATCTGGATTCCTGCTCGTTTGATCATTGTTTTTTAACTTAAACGAAGGTTTATAGCAATAGAATCAGTACTCTGGTTTAAGAATAGGGCAACAGTAGTGCAAGTAATGATTCCAATCAATGAAGGGTTCAAATTCTTAAAATTGGTTTACTATGACACCTTCTTCAAAGTTGCAAACCTTTTAAGAGTTCTGAACGACCACCATTCCCTCCTTTTTTCGATGCGTTTGATTCTCTAGGTTCTATTCTAAGGCCAATCCATAATTGACCATAGTGTAGCCAGAGGTGTGTAGGTGGCAGGTTATTGCCCACCTCATCGTACAATGGCTGGCTACACATATTCCAGAGGATACATGTCCTAGCCTGCACCCTCCCAAATTGATGGAGGATGGTGCAAAGATGGGATTTATGAGGGCAAATTCAGGATTGTAATAACACAGTGGGTTTTTAAGAATGTTTATTTTTTGATGAGAATGCCACCAATGTTGTATTGTATAACCATATTCCTTAGACCTGTAGACACATTTAGACAGGTCAATCATTTATGAGGGTACTACACATTTGTATTGTTATTTAATTAATAATCAACAACGCACCTCAAGGTAGAAATTTGATTGTTGAGACTGTCGGCTTATCAGTTGCGTGTGTCTGTCTGTTTTTGTGTCTTTGTGTTGAAGGAGTTCATGTTCTTCAGAGGCTGGCTGGATGTGTGCTGGAAAATGACAAGACAAGTCCACTCATGGAATGGGATGCTTATGATGGAATGGAAGCAATGAGTTACAATATGCATGATTACACATTCAGCCTTGAATGGAAAGAGTTTATGTGGAGCAAAAGTCATCTAGAGGCTGTTCTAAAGATTTTTATAAATGTATACCAGCCTATTTGCAACCAAGTATTAAGGCACTACCTGAATAAAGAAAAGAATGTTGTGTTGAGAAAAGGTATTGCATCTAACTTTTCACATACACCTGACTAAAGTGAATCTTCATTATGCTGTAACATACTGTACCATGTGGAGTTACTGTATTGTTAAATTGCCTCTGGCCAAACTGGCAGAAATAAATAGAATGGGCTCTGCCTCACTCATAGATACAGCTCTCCAAATGAGTATTTGGTTACTTCTAAAACTTGACATGTTTGTGAGGTCATAATTAAAATGGCATGAGCTTGGCTGATATTTCCCATCAAAAATGTTATTTGTAATACAGTCTCGTTGTATCCTTTCCTGGCCTCTGACCTTTACCAGAATCATTTCCATATCTTTTGACTTGGAGCTTCCAGATTGACAGCTATGGCAATAATGAATCATAATTAGAGTTATTATAAAACAAGAATCGAAAATCCAGGGTTAGTGGGAAGATTCTCACGAGGATCTCCTTGTACATGACTGGAAAGCTTGGCCTCACTCGTCAAAGCAAACAAAGTGGAATGGCCAGAAGAATTAGCCGGAAGCAACCTTGTGAAATGTTGAATTGCTTTGTGTTGTCCGCATGTTTGGAGGCAGAATTGCCAAAGCAATGTCAATATCGTCACAGGGACCAAATTGGACATGCTCTCATTTCGGAATGCAAAGATTCTGCATATCTCAGATTTTGAACCAAGTCAGAGTATCAGCAGCCCAAACCACACTAAGAATCAAGACGGAAGTATGGTGCACTCAAAACTACAATAGCTATTTTGCTGAATGTAATTAATAGAGGGCAGTGTTCTTTTTTTAAGTCAAATTGAATCCTTATGACAGACGTACACTAAACATTCTCTCCAAACCACTTCATTTTGCACCACTAGCCCAACTAGCCTGTTTTTGCTGCTTTGGCATATGTACCTGGGAGCCTTGCAGCAAAAACTAGAAGTCAAAAGTAGCATCACGGCAGCAACCTGTACATTTGCTAGGAAAGTTGTGCATATTTCTCTCACCAGGGAATCTTGCTTGCCTGCATGCATGTAACTGCTGCTTTGTTCTGGGTAATGTGATAGCTGTTGTGTGCTTCCCCCTTCTTCAGAGCGCCCCAGAGTCAGGCTGCTCCAGAAGACGATTAGAGACACTGGGAGGTGAAGGTGAGCTGTCTGGCCACTGGCTTCTACCCCGACACATCAACCTGACCATGCTGAGACGGCCGTCAGGTCCCACATGAGCTGCTTTCGGGTGAGCTGTTACCCAACGGAGACGGGACCTACCAGCTGAGGAGGACTCTGAGCGTCAGCGCGGAGGAGCTGAGAGAGAGGCATCACTACACCTGCTCTGTCACACACCTTACTCTGGACAACAAGCTGGACATCAGCTGGGGTAACACTGATAAAGGAGTGCTCTGCAACACACTACTGTGGAGTCGGTGGGGTAGGGTGGAATAAGTTACAGTATGTACATTTATTTCTTTGTAAAAAGACGTTTCTTAAGCACAAACCGCTAGTTGTATATCAGAACCAAGTAATTATTTGAAATACTTTCACCCTTTTAGACACCAATACAATTTGACACATTTAAAATAAATCTAATATCATCAATACTCAGGACAAAAATCTTAGCATGTTTGTTGAAAATGCTTAGGGAGTGTTTTTCCTAATTTTACCGGCATATAAAGAGTTAAAAAACTTCAAATAAATAACTTTGTAGTTGACCCAGGTCTGGCATATACAGTGCCCCCCGTCTCAAAAATATCATCTTTTGTTGCCTTACAATCTGAAATTAAAACATATTAAATCCGACTTTTCCAAACTTTATTTACACATTTACAGCCTACAACTTACAAGTGGGGGAAAAAAAATCGTAAAATTTCTGAACATAAAAAAACTAGAATAACTTGGATTGATAAGTCTACACCCTGCTGAGTTAGTACTTGGTAGAAGCACCCTTTGCTTGAATTACAGCCATGAGTCTGTTTAGATGTCTCTACCAGCTTTGCACACCTAGATTGGGCAATGTTTGCCCATTCGTCCTTACAGAACTGTTCAAGCTCAGTCAGATTGCTTGGGGACCTTCGATGGACTACGCTCTTCAAGTCATTCCACATATTATCAATAGGATTTAGGTCAGGGCTCTTACTAGGCCACTCAATTGGGAAATCTTTGAGACAGAGTCAGATCAGTTACAATACCTGTTACACTAACCATGTCTCGCACTGTTTTGCAGAACCCGGGGAGGAGCCAAACATTGTCATAACCACTATTGTGGTTATACTGGTGGTTCTGGGTGTGGTGCTTATCTTTGCCATCCCTGCAATTGTTATCTGTAAGAGGAAACTCAGAGGTGAGAAGCGATATTTATGGGGACATCAGTTTGGAAAGGGTGAAACACTTGCGAAAATTCTATTCAATGTATTTAGACTGTTGAAGGACAAATCTGTACTCACTGAAGGATTGAGTGTCTGTTTGGGTTGCACTTTTTTGGTTTAAACCTGAATGCTATATCAAGCTGTGTTCACTTCTCCATACTACAGTATTAGAAAAATATAACAAGGTGAGAAAACAGATTTTTGCTACTTCAAAATGAGAGCATACTTGTTAATTATATGTCATAATTTGCTAGTACTATACATATTTTTTCCTATTGCAAAAGAACTACACTTTGTATGGTCTGTTTGTTTGAGTCTAGGCCTCTATTGGTCATTTTGTGTCATGACAATGTAGGTTCCCAGACTTCCCTGGAGCCTGTGTACTCTGCTGCCCGAGGTGAGTGTAAATATTTGTTATTTACAGTTGATTATACTGTTGTTTCCTGTTGGACAGACATGCCATTGATTCCTTATGTTCTCAGTTGCAGAGAAAGAAGACACAGCTTCACATTCCTCTTCCACTTAGAAATCCTTTATGGTACCAAGCCAGATGGGAGTGCTTTTCTCGTCCATCTGAGGCATCATTTACACTGGAATTTCACTCTCCGGCAATCATGATCTTCTTGCAGTAAAACAATTAGCAGTGCATTAAATACGTCTCAGCCTATGGTTGTATTAAACCAAGTGCAGCACTTCATGAGGGATGTAGCCAGCAATATAACCAAGCACTTACAGTCCTTAGTACAAAAATGTGTGTCTACCTCTTATTTACCTTACTGACCATACCTGAACAATTTGTTTTTAATGCTATTTTTATTCTATCATTTTTTCATTCAAAAATATAAATGCACTTTGAGTAAGTGCCTTTACTAAACTAGCTTGCATAACTTTTTTTGTATTTCATTTTATATATATACAGGTAACTACCAAAATAAAGGAAACCCTTGAGTAAACGAAGGGCTCTGTCGGCTGTTATGGTGTGGGGTGCATGTTCCTGGCATGGTTTAGGTCCACTCAACCCCTTAGAGGGCAAGGTAAATGCCAATAAATACAAAATAATAAAGAGTGATCACCTTCATCCACCTTTTTGACAATGGCCACACTGGGTTGTCAACTTTCGTTAAAGTACAAAGGAAGTGCATCGCTCAATACACACGCGTTTGTTCGACGCGGATCTTGCCCGCGCCAACATGGCGGCCGTGCAGACGTATCCCTGCAACATACGACAGCAGCCAATGCGGTATCTACATTTTTATACATGAACCTTCCGCCCTGTGTAGCTGTTCACACTGAGAAGCATGGCTAGGGAAAGATACTTTGATCTCCATTCAATTCAATGGAAAGATGCGCCTGCTTGCGCTTGCCGCGTGAATGGAGACTAAACTGACTAGCTGTCCCATAATATGAAATCATTATTTTTATGTGCGCCCCACCAAGAGAAAATAGCACCGGGCCCACACAGACTAAATCTAAAGTTTAAATCTAAACTCACATTACTAGGGGATTGATGTAAAATAGCGGGTCTAATTGGCTACCAAAATGAGATAAAATAATATTTAAAAAATTTAAAAAAAGATGGATAGATTATTTATTGTCCTTTACAGGAAATTTGTTGCCACAGTCTGTACAAAAAAAGCCTCACATAAATTACATAAATACAAATATACACACCACTATTACATACATACATTAAATATGCGCCCACATGGGTACATCCACATTTTTTCAAACATACACAGTCATCTACACATGATCTTTACCGAGGTATTTTGTTCAGTGATGCTATGGCAGAGGGGACAAAACTCTGAGAGATTGCTTGTTTGTGTTGTCTTCTTGAGTGATCACACACAGAGCTTCACTGCTGTTGTAATGGTGTTGCTGGAATTGTTTAATGGATGAATCGCTCGATCGGTGTGATCCAGCGTCACAACTTCATCCTCTTTGACTGCTGAAGGAGGAAGCAATGGTCCTCACTGACCACAGAATATTCTTTATTACCATGTTACACAAGTTACGCACAAGGTCATTGGAATGTGTCTTCTCGCATACCTCTCCTAAGAGAGGTCCGAGCGCAGGGTCAGCCATAGTATGGTGTCCCTGGAGCAGTTTAGGGGTTCAGTGCCTTGCTCAAGGGCACTTTGGCACTTCTGCCCCAGGAAGTGAACTGGCATTTTTTTAAATGTATTATTATTATTCTTTTTATTTGGCCTTGCTAGGATTTGAACCAGCAACCCTCCACTTGCCAGCTTGTGTCGCTAACCACTGAGCCACTGCCATCCCCTGTGCATGTGCATGTGTGAGACAGTGAAACAGTGCGAGAGTGTCATGTCTCACACCCGTGAAAATAATGACGGGAACTGAAGACCTTCGATGGGATGCCTTCACCTCGCCCTTTTTCACTTCATTTTCCATTTCATTTCTTGTACAATGTGAGTTATGAAATAAGTTCATTTCTGTGGAAACAAGGCTTTTGATATGATTTGAAACAGAGAATCCCCCAAAAGTGTAAGTTTCAGAATCAAAGCAAAGGTAAGCACTCAACATTTTACTCCTCTGTTTCACACCCTTTGCACGAGAGCCTTTCCCAAACCTCTTCTCCAACGATGTGAAACTCACCCCACAAACATCTGACGGGCTGCACTGGACGGAAATGAATCGGTCCTGACTGCGCTGTTAACAAAACCATGACGTTTTTTCCCATTAAAATGTAAACGACATTTTACCGATAGCAGATTACACTTGCGAGAGAACTGTTATTGAGAGATGTGTTATTAAGAGATGTGTAATATCTCACATCTCTCAATATCACATCTCTTAATAACACATCTCTCAATATCAAATCTCTTAATAACACATCTCTCAATATCACATCTCTCAATAACACATCTCTTAATATCACATCTCTTAAAAACAAATCTCTCAATATCACATCTCTTAAAAACACATCTCTCAATATCACATCTCTTAATAACACATCTCTCAATAACACATCTCTTAATAACACATCTCTCAATAACACATCTCTTAATAACACATCTCTCAATATCACATCTGTGTTATTAAGAGATGTGATATTGAGAGATGTGTTATTAAGAGATGTGAGATGTTATTAAGAGATGTGTTATTAAGAGATGTGTTATTAAGAGATGTGATATTGAGAGATGTGATATTGAGAGATGTGTTATTGAGAGATGTGATATTAAGAGATGTGATATTGAGAGATGTGATATTGAGAGATGTGTTATTAAGAGATGTGATATTGAGAGATGTGTTATTGAGAGATGTGATATTGCGATGCATGTGTAAATGTGCACGATTGATTAGCTGCTCCAACAAAGTCAATTAGGACAATTTGGCTGTACACAAACTAAATGAACGAATGAAGGAAGGAATTCATTCATTAACTGCTCGATCGATTCATTGACTAACGCACTGCACAGGTTTGCGTGAGACGTAAGCTTTGCCTCCTCACAGCACCACTGCTCCTCTGAAAGCAATTTGCTTCGCAGCCACCCAGCTGGCAGACATTTTGCCCTCTGCTTGAAGCTCTTCCTTTCTCTGTATTTATTGTTTTAGTGGTTGTGTTGTCACTGCCTCACCCCTGCCACATTCCAGCCTTGCAAGTCCTCATTTGTAGCCTTGAAGAGAACAATAATTATTACAGGGATAATTACACACAGCTCGTCAAATCCTGTGATTTTAACCTTTCATTCTAACAGAAGAGGCTCCTTTTGCGAAACACATTTGAAAAGCTCCAGCATGCTCCTGCATCCTTCTCAATGTGCTTTTTTGAAAAGAAAAAAGAGATAAATGAAATGTTTTCATTTCTATTTGTGGAGGTAGAAGAGATGCTTTTATTTGACTGTTTTCAGGGTCGCATAAAAAGTGGCAAAAACCCTGAGACTTTTGAGTTTGTGGATCAAAAACCTCCTGAAAGGGCCTGGCAGTGAGAGGAAACCTTTGATAAATGACTTTTGAAGATTATCCACTGAAAACAGAATAATTAGGGCCCATAACAATCCCTGACCATGTGACTGAAGGGGCATGTGGCAGGTCTTTTTTGGAGTTTTTTGTTTCAGATTTTTCCAGCTTTTCTCCCAATTTAGTTTTTACACCCTCTATTTATTTAGATTTGCCCTCCCCACACAAGTCCACCACTCGTCTCCACGAGGCAAGCTAATTCTCAGAGGGCAGCGAACTCCACTTCCTTCGAGACGGAATTCGCCCCCACCCACGTTCTCTCTTACGTGCTTCACAGCGGACTCGAGCCGGCTCACCCCCTCCCCTCCCCTGGGGTGGACAGCCAAACGCCGCCCCCAATTGGGGCTAATGGCCAGGGCTGGTATGGCAGAGACGGGTTTCAAAACATATCCCTGATAGGCAGCTCACACTCGTACAAGACCAGCCAAAATATGGTGCATTAGACCACTACGTTATCCGCCGCCCCTGTGGCAGGTGTTTTAACCCTCATCCTCAAGGCATCGCTGTAGATACTCTAATCTCAGAAATAGATCAACAGCACGGGTAAAATTATACCAATTATTCCATTAAGGGTTCATCTGAAAGAGCTTGTCAGCGCAAGTCAACATTATGATGCATTTAAAGGGAAGTGTCAACAAAGTGAAACATGGAGGCACCTGCAGAAAATGAATATGAGACTATGAGGGTTTAACGTGGTCGACGACACACTGATGGACTTGTTTTGCACAATGTACAATTTATCGTTAGACCACACTGAAAAGGAAAAGATACACCTCCATTTCAAATCTCAGAAACATCAAAAGGGAAAATGTTCGTGGGTATCTGCTTTGTGGGCATCCCTCTGTCATCAAACCAAAGGACAAAATGGCAGCTTAGAGATCCCGCATAATGTTCCTTACAATTTCGACAGGCATTTCTCATTGCTAATATTTCATTTACATTTTAGGCATTTAGCAGACGCTCTTATCCAGAGCGACTTACACAGTTTACATACAATCCATTCATACAGCTGGATATTTTTTACTGAAGCAATTCAGGTTAAGTACCTTTAGCTCAAGGGTACAACGGCAGTGTCCCCACCTGGGAATTTAACCTGCAACCTCTGAGTTACAAGCCCAGTTCCCCCTAACCATTACACTACACTGCCAGCCACTGCCACACTGTGACATTTCCTTGTCACAATGGCACAATAAATGATATATGCATCAATAAATTAAATAAATTAAATAGACAGGGTAATAAACCACCTTAGCTTAAAAACTTTCAGTGAAGTTGCCAGAAAACACATCACACATCTGTAACTCTGATCAGCTAAACCAGAAAATATGGTTTTTTCAGCCATCTCGTGAATTTCAATATTGCAAGTGTGCAATATTTTAACTCTAAATTTTAATTTGGTGCATTGTCTGTCCCTACTGTGTGTCAGCACACATTTACTTCAAAGTCAATCCACATATCTAGAAGCCTCACTTGTGATAATTAGATGAATAATTTAGATGATTAATGTATCACAGTGGGATGATGTTTTAACAAGAGGCTTGAGAAGTGCAAGGAGGAGGGAACTACAGCTCAACTATGTATCATATATAGAAATTGCTGTTAATCATATAAACACTAATCATTACAGATTTGTTGGAGCTACTATATAATGGAGCAATGCGTCAAGCTCCGCCCATGTAAGTGACATCACAAATGTGATCTCCAGCCTCCCACGTGGTCTAGCGGTAAGAGCGTTTGACGCTAGCCACGGCGACCGGGGTTCCATTCCACCAGTCGAGCCAGTATCGGCTCTGGCCGGGAGTGCCACTAGGGGGCAGTAATTGGCTGTCTGCCCCAGGGAGGGGGAATAAGAAGCTGAAGGAAAGACTCGCTGCATATATGAGTGGTCCTGTGCGTGGGTGACAGGCTTCGGCCTAGGCGGGTGCTGGCTCGGAGGAGGCAGTGCAGCTACGGCAGCGAGTTCTCACACGAGGGAGGGGATAATTGGCACGAAAAAAAGAGAGAGGGACTTGGATACTAAAAAGTGGGGAAAAAATGGGGAAAAACTGCAAACACCAATTGGAGCCTCGATGTCATCATTCATCAGAAGAGACTGGCCATTGGTTTATTAGGAAAGCACATCCCCGGAATGTCGGGCAGACTTCATTCTCATTAGAGTGTCAACCTGTTCAGGCTATAAGGTTAAGAGCCTGACAAGTGAGGCCATCGCAAATGTGAAGACCGTGAGCAGCACACGTTTATCTCACATCACCGGAGCGGTGTGACGCTTCATGCTCACTCTTACTTTGCGCTGATAGGTCACAGGAGAGGTTAATCTCGTGCTGATAGGTCACTGGGGAGGTTAATCTCATGCTGATAGGTCACAGGGGAGGTTAATCTCATGCTGATAGGTCACTGGGGAGGTTGATCTCATGCTGATAGGTCACTGGGGACACTCACCTTGTACTGATAGGTGGGGCTCAGATTATTCCATGGCTCTGGGTTATTCCTCTTGTCCCAGCTGACAACAAGCAGGCGGAGAGAGAGAGAGCAAAAGAGACACACACATACTGATGACATATACTTTATACACCAGTAGCAACATATACAATTAGGGGTCCAAGCAGTGAAGCTGCACTGGAAGCCTATTATTTTTGTGCCGATTAGTACTATTATTATTACTATTTTTTATTATGATTATTTTTTCTGCCCAAAGGTTGGCAGATAGGTTCCAAATCTTACCCACTACTGATGCCACAGAGATGGTGATGCTATAACAAGCAATTTTATGTTTCGGCCCATAACTCTTGAACCTAGAAACTAAATTATTTCTTCACCTGAATCCTTGGCTCAAGGGAAATCTCTTTGATGTATTTGTTGTTTTCACTTTCTGCCATGTTGGATTTTCCACCATTTCAAATTTTGTCAAAAACAGATTTTTTGCATCATCTTCTTCTACAAAGTTGGTCCAATCTTCACCAAATTTCACTCAAAGTATGCCTTGGAGTTTATTTTGTTTTGTTTATGATTCCTGTTGCTGTTTTACTGCTGTTGGCTCAACTTTTGTTCTTGAGGCATAAACGGAGGCGAACTCAAACTCGCATTAGGCGTCTAAGACATCTTTCGTTGATTCGCTGACGTTGTCAACCGGTAAATAGACCAACTTCTATTAGCTAACATGTTAGCTAGCTTTAAGGTAAACTACTGGCCCCTACTGGCTTTCTGGTCAGTTGGCTAATGTTCAAGAAGGCTGTAACGTATTCAAAAATGTCTTCACCTCTTCTCCTTCGGTATGACACAACCGCATTGCATTGTGGTACACGGGAGAAATTGTAGGGTACATTTGCTGTTCACTACAAATCACGGTGAATTGTGGGTATTTTCTCGTTCACTATATAGTGAACGAAATTAACAGTTTAGAATTCGTCACACACTACAAAATGGCGTACACACTATATAGTGTACTATATAGTGCAGGGGTGGCCAACCCGCGGCTCCCGAGCCGCATGCGGCTCTTTGCCTGGTTTCATGCGGCTCTTACGTTCATATCGAAGTTTGTGTTTTTTTTTTTTTATGTGCGTGTGACGGTATCAAACGCGCGACCGCTCGCAAAATTTCAGAAGACGTTTAGGGCAGCGGTCCCCAACCTTTTTGCACCACGGACTGGTTTCATGCACCGGGTTTAAAATGAGGAGGGGCGCAACTTTTTTATTCCTCTTACCCCGGTGATGTGGCTCTTTGCGGTAACACAGTAAAAAATGTGGCTCTTAGTCTCTGACTGGTTGGCCACCCCGCGGTTTGAACACAGCCCTTCTTTCACTTCTGGTTGTGCGCTGAAACTTTACACATCACTCAAATGCGAAACAGTATAAGAGCGTCGCGTTTTGAATGTGGAATCGCAATGACAGAGGAATTCCGATCTGCGCGTTTAGATATCAGATTCTTATCGCATTTATTTCTACATAAGAATGTGGCCCAAAAATGATCTGAAAATATCTGATTCCATGGGCTTTTTTTCTGTTTACACATTCATAATACATATCCGCTGTGTGCCACACGTGAAATGGGTCACTTTTACCAGACGGTGTAAAAGCCTTAAACGATACTAAAAGACGCACGCTGGCGCGTAAACGCACCTTCACGGTTCCTGCGGAGGGCGCTTTCTCTGAATACTTCAGCACTTTGCTTCTTACGCTCCACGTTGCTTTAGTTTGGAGGGTTTTAATCCCGTTTTAGTGGCACGAATCACTGAGGTATCAAAAACACTCATTTAACTTTTAGATTTTTTTCTTTTTCTTTCAAAAAATGCACACATTCAGCAGTTTAAACAAAGTATAAAAAGCTACAGCAAGACAAATGTACAAGCAGGCATGTTAGCTAAACCAAGGATCTAAACTTTATTCATATTTTTTAAGATAATACACTTAAAAAAATGTCCTCATCGTCCCAGACGTCTTATGAAACAAACAGACAGACAAAAGAAGACGACATGTAACCGGTAGCACTTAATATGATACACACATACTCTGGTGCCTAGGCAACACGGTGTAGGAAAACAGAGATCAAAGCTTTACGACAGCTAAAGGCCCAGAAAATAACAGGTTTTAAAAATAAAATTAAAGTTCATAGAGTAAAAAAACAAACAAGCAGTAATATACCGTATAACAATACGCCATAGTGAAGGCCAGGAAGGGGGCGGTTTTCCTTAAGTCCTTAAAGATCTGCTTAAACAATCAAAAGATGTTCCTCAACAACTATGCAGTGTGACTGGAGGCGACCCTGGAAACGCAAAGGTCCTACTTTATGGGACTATTTCAGTTCTCTGCGATGCCGGCAGCGAGGGTTAATGAAGCGGACCTTGACCGCCGAGGTACCGTACTGTACCAAACATCGCCCCACAAACACCGTCACACTCCAATAACAGGGCCAGGGGCGTGGGGAAGTCATTAAAGCAATCGTTCAGCACTGCGTGTATTTATAACCAAACAGTATCTGTTGGGTCGATAGTTACATTCAATGGGTTTTTTTGCACCGCTATCAAAAAATAAAATGAAACGGCTATGTATTCTTTGCGTTCGTATTGCGGTGTTCGAGGAGGGCAGATATTTGGATGGAGTAACCGAACCCCTGGTGTCCCACAGCGCAATGTCAAGCGAGCCTCCTCGCGGCGGTGTCACCCTGCCTCGCGGGGCGATTGCT
Organism: Aldrovandia affinis; assembly: GCA_029706075.1. Lineage (NCBI taxonomy): Eukaryota > Metazoa > Chordata > Actinopteri > Notacanthiformes > Halosauridae > Aldrovandia > Aldrovandia affinis. The sequence goes on from JAINUG010000598.1 coordinate 23,577, forward strand.
ACAATATGAAAGACAGTCGCTTGGGGGGCGCGAGAAATTGCATTCCATCGCAAGTTCGGACATAGTACTGACCGACCCGCCATCTTTGATTCTGTTCGGATGAGTGGTCAATTCCAGCCCTTACTGATTTTAAAGCAAGCCTTCTTCATCACGCGCCCCAGATCAGCACAATATAACCTGTACAGAGTTTAGACTTTTATGCTAAAAGTTTGTGTGTAGGCAGTATTCTGTATCAATGTTTTTTTAAAGCACTAATGCTTCACTCTTTTCTAGCGCTCGGTCATTTTCAGAGGTAGTAATTTTTTTGCAGTGTGTTTATCCTGTCCACATAAACGGATTTGTGACCCAGTCGGTACGAGAATACGCTACACTTCCAACAGCAAGCGGTATTTTGGTAAGTAAAAAAAACTAAAAACATTGGAAGTTTTTAGTTTTTGCTCTGTGAGCGATTTGCCAAGAAGATATTTGATGTTTACTTCAAGTACCATTTCCCAGAATCTCTTGGCTAGAAGACGTTCTAAAGCTGTAACATTTAGGCCTACAATTTAACATCACATGTCACCACTTCTCAGTTTAATGTGATAAAAAACAAAACATACTGCTTTAAATTCAGAGCAGTAAAAAAAAATGTAATATCGTTACGGAGTTATTAATTATAAGAGGACTTATCCTAATCTAATGGTTAGATATACATATAAAGTAAAAACCCCTCCCACCACCGACATCTTTTGGCACCGATTGGACTGCGGGTTTGTGAAATTAAGAAATGGGTGGATCCAACATATATCATCAGTGAGTCACTGATTTCAATCGATCATTGATTTTCTGTGGAGAGGTCTATTACTCTCATTTTCAAGTGCCTTGATAGAGTTAAAAAAGAAAACATTTTTGAGGAGTTTCAAACAAGGCTGTAGCCTCAGTATTCAAATTCCACTGCCTGTATTTAAGTGCTTTATATAGTTTCTAAGGATGTGAAAGAGCATTGTTATCACCGACTACACGCTTTCACTCTGCTTGCTACGCACACTTCGACCTAATCAGGCGACATTTCAACAACCAAACGTGTCATCTTCTGCATTTTACATTTCGCTTTGGAATGATCTGTACTGTACGTAATGAACAAGTAAAATCATAACACAACAATAACAAAATGTGATTCTTTTAGGCCAGAACTGTTGGAGGAAATGGGACGAAGCCAAAGGCTTTTGGTCTACAACGTGTTTCTTTGGTTACCTGCAACAAATTTAAACTTGGAAAATAAATCAATGAATTAAAAAAACGAAACAAAAAACAACTCAATTTGGTTTGGCACTTCAGAGAAACAGTACGCTTTGTGCATACTGTATAACAAAACCGAAAGCACAAAATGCATGCTGAGGCAAAGTTTCCAACTCACACAGTGAATTACAAACAGCCATCTTTGATCTGACAACGTGAGAATGACTCAGCATGCTGGTTTACCTGGCGACGAATCCACCGAGTCTCTCAAACAACAAAATGCAATTCCAGCGACAGTTTGTGTGGAGTGGGGCGTCCGTGGACCACAGTGAAGTCCTTAAAGCTTTGTAAAAATGCTTCTTTGAATCACAGCTGATGATATACATACATATATATATAAAAAATCTAATACAAAATGAAGATAATAATAAGAATAAGAAAGCAGGTGGATCGCCGTGAGACGTACAGATGGCAGTCGGCACAAAGAGCATTCATCACCTTTACCTGTCTGCTGCGGCTAAGAGCAGAGACCACGGACATGCAGCGCCCAACTGCACGGTCCTGCTAACTCACTGCCCTCTACTGGCCAGGAGGGGTTCTGCGTGAGCGCACACACCATCGCCTCCTGCCCTTGAGTCCCCGTGCCTCGGCACTAAGTGCTGCTATCCAGACTCTGTTCAACAGGAAGTTTGAAACTGGACCCAGACACAGGAGGGAAGACAAGGTTGTCTTTTTCCTTTCTTCCTTTTCTCTTTTCCCGGCACAATCATCAGTCCGGTATGGCAGAAAGGAGCAGTTGATATAAACCTGTTTGTCAGAATAGTGAAAATGCCGGACGTGTGCCGTAACGGTCCATCACTGATATCCTGGGGGGGGGGTAATGACAATAAGAGCAACAAATGAAGAAGAAGAAAAAGGAAAGAAATTAAAACTGGAGTTTGGGAATCACAGCGTTTGGCTGTTTTAGTGAGATTTGGCCGTTGCCTCCAGCTGTACTGACCGGGGTCAGGGTTTGGCCCTGGAAAACTCTTCAGTTTTGCTTTGGATGAAGACGAACTGCAGAACCTTCTAAATGACTCGGCTTATGAACAATTCCCATTTCTGTAAATGAAACAAGGACAGAATCGGTGAAATGTCTGTTTAATGTTCTGATTCTGTCAGGAGCGGGCACGCAGTCAGCAGGTGAGGGGAGGTTTTTTGGTTTATTTTTTTAACTTCTGAAGTGACCACTGCTCCAATCCAAGAACACTAAATTTGGACCAATCCCTTTCTATATATTAGGGGAAAACCCCTCCCCCACAAAAAAAAACTACAGAGGAACTCCTAAAGTTAGTCCGTGTGCCGTCCGTGGTCCCATTGTGGATTTCACTTTCCCCCCATAGTTTTGACAGCTCCTATTTCCTCCCAATAGGAAACATAAAAATGAGTTCATATAAACGCCAGGAATAACACTTCTGCACCTAACTGGGTGTCCAGAGTTGCTCTGTGATGCTTTGTGGTTTGAGCACATTTTGAGGTAATTCTGAGAGCTCCTGTAACACTTCCGCTGTCCTTCACACTCAAACCAAGGCCGTGTGTGTGGGGGGATAAAGGGGACCTCAGAGAAGCGCTTCTACGAAACCGAACACACAGAACACGCGCTTCCCTGCGCTCCTGTACGACTCACAGACAGACAGATTTATGGGTCAGACGTCTCTGGTGCCTGTCCCCTCGAGAGCGTGACCCACTCACAGGGAGGGGGCTCTGTGGGGCCCCCTGGGGTGTGGAAGAGTGTGAGCCCCCCTCCAACGATCGGGGGAACATCAGCTGCATGTCAAAGAGCCGTCAGACACCCTCACTGTGAAAGCGTACAACACAGAACACAGGCCCAAACACTGCCCAGAATGAAAGGATGGTGAGTCAGTATTTGGGAACGTTTCCCTGGGTGAACGCGCTCGGACAGGGGGGGGGTCTAAGCAGCTGTGGCCCGACTGGGTTCTGGGTCCGTTCTGTTTTTCACTGGTTTGTTTTCTGTGCTCTTTTGTTTTTTTGCGTCACCGGGGAAACGGGGCGTTGGGGAGAAAAGCCTCCCTGTCCCGCTCCTCTCTTTACTCCACCTCCTCGGTCAGAGGCTCCTCCTCCTCCTCCTCCTGCTCCTGCTCCTGCTCCTCCTCCTGCTCCTCCTCCTGCTCCTGCTCCTGTGCCTCTCGCTCGTCTCCAGGCAACAGCGGGTGCTGGGTGATGGTTGTCATGAGCAACGCGGGCCTCGTGACCTCCATGGCCTCAGTGAGCTCCTCCTTCACTGGGCCCGGCCACCTGGGGGGGGGTCATAGGTCATAGGTCAGTTACCCAGACGGAGGGGGAGGGACACACCATGAAGAGGTATTAGACATTATATATACAGTATATATATATATACGGAACACATTATTACAAAAATAAACTGAATTAGGTAGTGACTGAGTGAATGAATGATTTTAGCCAAACACTGTATTGCTGTGGAGAGTCCTTTGACTTGTGTAATTTGTGAAGCCTCAATCTCTCGTTATAAGCACAGTACAGGGGACTAGGGTGGGCGTGGCGTGGCGAGGTGGGCGTGGCTCTCACCCGATTGGCTGATGGGAGGGGCTGGCGCTGCTGCTGCTGCCGTTGCTATGGAGCTGCTCCACGGTGCTGCTGACGTCATCGTGCCCCACGTGCAGCAGGCTGAGGGGGCGGGGCGAGGCCAGCATGGGGGCGGGGCCATGCAGGAGGGGCAGGCTGCTCTCCACCAGGGCGGCCTGGACACACACACACAGAGAGAGACAGACACCACAGTGTTTAATACTTGCTGGCTCCTCTGTGTGTAAAACGGTCCACTTGTGCTCGTGTTTCTGTGAGCTTTCCAAAGTTCCTCCACTCGTCCACTAGGTGTCATTGTTGTCACAGTGTTGAGCTCTCTGTGACAAGCGCTGAGTGATAGCGGTTCACCTGACTGCGTCACAGCTCTGCTTCAACCCTTTAAGCCGTCTTTAGACTGCACATCAATGTGAGTATCACACGCAAACCTGCGATCAATTCAATGGTGAGGTTTGAAGCAATACAACACTTGTGGGAGACAGAAATAATAATCTGGTGTAAATATGGTGAGACGAGCTGGTGTAATTATCCCTCTGCCTTCATCCAAAGAAGCGATGCTAACCGTGAGCATGCTACTGGGGATGAATGACATGTATTCTCTGACTTAGACTTTTGATTGACACATTCACATCCACCATTCCCCCCCAGGTCATGTGACCTGTATCCCGCTGCGTGGGGGGTCACTCACCTGGTAGCTGGCGCTGAGCGATCCGAACCCCATCCCAGACATCACGTTCTTCACCAGCGTGGGGCTTCTGGGGAACAGAGCAGAGCGCAGACTGAGCACAGCGGGGAGTCAAACCGTCCCGGGGGCGTCTGGGCGCCCGTCTCCCATCGGAGAGCCTTCCTCTGGAGCACGCGGCCACCTGGGCGCCTCAGAGCGAGCACACCTGTGTGTGTGTGTGTGTGTGTGTGTGTGCGTGCGTGCGTGTGTGTGTGTGTGTGTGAGAGTGTGTATGTGTGTGTGTGAGTGTGTGTGTGTGAGGTATGTGTGTGTGTGTGTGTGTGTGTGTGTGTGTGAGGTATGAGTGTGTGTGTGTGTGTGTGTGTGTGTGTGAGGTATGAGTGTGTGAGTGTGAGTGTGTGTGAGTGTGTGTGTGTGTGTGTGTGTGTGTGAGTGTGTGTGTGTGTGTGTGTGTGTGTGTGTGTGAGTGTGTGTGTGAGTGTGTGTGTGTGTGTGAGTGTGTGAGTGTGAGTGTGTGTGTGTGTGAGTGTGTGTGTGTGTGAGTGTGTGTGTGTGTGTGTGTGTGCAGGCTCCCACAGACGGGTTATTAGAGAGAGCAGCAGCAGCGTGCCAGACGGCCGCAGGGCTCCTTCTGGAACCGATGGGAAAATGCTGTTCAAGCAAATCGGCTTTTCACTGGAGCCCCTAGAGAGTCACCCCTCCACGATGGCCAAACGTAATCCTGACACCACTGCTGAAGCCCCTGGTGGCACTGGGATGGTGTCCATGTGAACACGGGACCGATCAGCGCGCAGGACAGTGAGATATTCTGTGGGGGGCGTGGGCTTTCTCTCCCAGTGTTACAGGTACGGTACGCAGCTGCCTACAATGATGTCTATCGCTGTATTACTGCACTGATCTCTTGCACGGACTATGATTGTTCCTACCATGTGTTAATGCACATCTTGTAAGTGGCTCTGGATAAGAGCGTCTGCTAAATGCCTAACATGCTGAATGTATCTGGCGGGACAGGGGCCTGTAGATTGGTCTGCGGCGGGCGCAGGACGCGGCACTGACCCGGACATCTTTGGGGGCCTCCTCTTCTGGTACTCGGCCTCGTCCACGGTCCACACCGCCCCCTTCACGTTCTCCACGCGCACAAAGCACTTGTGCAGACTCAGGTTGTGGCGCACAGCGTTCTGCGAGGGAGACAGGAGGCAGGAGCTTCAGGAGGTTCATCCACAATGTGCTTTTCTTACACGACATACAAGGCACTCGCCAAATGAACGAACACACATTCAAAACAAGAGATAATAAAATAAAATAATACAATGAAATAGAAAACATCCTGGCAGTTAAAATAAGCTTTTAAAACAGTAACAGGTGTTTAAAAGTTGGCGTGATACAAATACACTACTTTATATATTTGTACATGTTTATTAGAGAGCGATGAAACAGCCACATCTCCTTTGGCAGTGCACTGATCAGCCACCGGGGGTCCAGGGTCTTCATCGACGGTCTGCCGTGCTTTCAGGGCCACGCTCGTGAGCGTTTGTAATTCACGTGTGACTGAATCCTGTGTTTTATTCACGTTTGTGTTTGTGATTCAGGAGGGAGAGAGACGCTCCTAACTTTAATTGGGAACGCTGTTATCTGGGAACGCTGTTATCTGACGACGCGTTTATTTTATTTCCTCTCTTCTTTGTTTGTCTCCGTGGAACGAGGGCACTTTGTTCCGCAAATTAGACTGACCCCGATTTCACAACGACACCTCGTAATTCTCACTCGCGACGAATGACCGATCCTCTCAGGTTTGAACATTGGTGGTGATTTAGTGGATCTGACAACGAGAGATAAACTAAACGCCTCAGTCACTAAGAGGAGGAAGAGGGGAAGTGTGTGTGTGTGTGTGTGTGTGTGTGTGTGTGTGTGTGTGTGTATACA
>JAINUG010000598.1:35000-40000 GCA_029706075.1 Aldrovandia affinis
ACACACACACAAACAAACCAAGGTAGGAAAACTGTGTGGGTGTGTAAATAGTGTGTGTACAGTGTGTATAACTATAGCAAATAGGTCTTTGTGGCTGCTTTGCATTTAGATGGCAGAGTGACTGTTTTTGTAAAGGTCAGTAAAAGTCACCAGCCCTTGGCAGCAAAGACCAGGGAAACGCCCCCTAAAGTGGAAGTCTGTTTTAGCAGCAATACGGTCAGGCTGCAATCATGTGAATACTTATTTACAGGTAGCCAAGAAAACAGTAGCATTTGCGGTGTTAATTTGAGCCATGTGCATGTGAGCTCATCACTCCCATCCATGGGGGACGTCCAACAACATCATCCATGAGCCCACCCACCCTAACCAAGGACTGCTCACGCCCCTGCCATCAGGGAAACCATACAGGAGTATAAAGACCTGGACCACCAGATTCAGAGACACTTTCTACCCCACAGCCATCAGGCTCCTAAACTGTCCTCATCCTGATCTCCCCTCTCCCCCATAGTCTTGCAGACTGCACGGATTAGAGACAAGTGCCTACACTTGAAGCTTCATTGCTCTACGTCACTTTTGCACTTTAAAAGCATCCCCTTCTTTTTTTACATTTATAGATCATTTATTATCGTGCTTCCTCTTTAATTCTTGTACTGTTTTTATTATTTGACTTTTACTTCTTTTTTATTGACATTGGGCTGAAGCACAGCAAGTAAGAATCTCATTGTACTGTGTGCTTGTGTACCTACATATCTATACACATCACAAATAAAAACCTGAACGTGAACGTGTGCATGTGTGTGCATGTGTGTGTACGTGTGTGCGTGTGTGAGCGTGTGCGTGTGCATGTAGGAGATGTGCATGAGGGTGTGTGTGTGCGAGTGTGAGTGTGAGTGTGAGTGTGTGCGTGTGCGTGTGCGTGTGTGTGTGTGTGTGTGTGTGTGTGTGCGTGTGTGTGTGTGTGCATGTGTGTGTGTGCGTGTGGTGCGTGTAGGAGGTGTGTGTGTGTGTGTGTGTGTGTGTGCGTGTGTGCGTGTGCATGTAGGAGATGTGCATGAGGGTGTGTGTGTGTGTGAGTGTGTGTGTGAGTGTGTGCGTGTGTGCATGCGTGTGTGTGAGTGAGTGTGAGTGTGTGTGTGTGTGTGTGTGTGTGTGTGTGTGTGTGTGTGTGCGTGTGGTGCGTGTAGGAGGTGTGTGTGTGTGTGTGTGTGTGTGTGTGTGTGTGTGCGTGATGTGCATGTGTGTGTGTGCGTGTGGTGCGTGTAGGAGGTGTGTGTGTGTGTGTGTGTGTGTGTGTGTGTGTGTGTGATGTGCGAGGCGTGTACCTGGATCTCCAGCTGCTGGACCACCTGCATCTGCACTCGGCACTGCGCGGTGCTGCGGTCGTCCAGGGCGTGGTCACTGTGCAGGTGCCTGGGGGAGGGGCGTGGCCTCATTACCACACACACGCACAGTGAGGCCAGAGGGGCGTGGCCTCATTACCACACACACAGTGAGGAGGGGCGTGGTCTCATTACCGCACACACACAGTGAGGAGGGGCGTGGTCTCATTACCACACACACAGTGAGGAGGGGCGTGGTCTCATTACCGCACACACGCACAGAGGAGGGGCGTGGTCTCATTACCACACACACACAGCGAGGCCCCTCCCACTCAGACACACCCCACCCACTCCAGTCCGAGGGGGCCGGACTGAGGAAGCCGCCAGTCCTGATTGGCTGTGACTGAAATCATCAAAGCCAGTCCAGAGTGGACCGGAGTCCGGTCCATACTCACCACGTCACATACATCTTACATCTTACATCTTACATTTTAGGCTCTTATCCATAGCGACTTACACTTCTTTACATACAATCCATTTATACAGCTGGATATTTTACTGAAGCAATTCAGGTTAAGTACCTTTAGCTCAAGGGTACAACAGCAGTGCCCCCACCTGGGAATTGAACCAGCAACCTCTGAGTTACAAGCCCAGTTCCCCCTAACCATTACACTACACTGCCAGCCCATATACAAATGTGTCCACTGATCTGTACCTGCTGAGGAACCCCATCACTGATCTCACCGTAACTCTGGGGAATACCGACTCAATTCCATCTCTGTCAACCGTGTAAAATAACACGCAAGGCTTTACCGACGCAATCTATTATTATTATTATCATTACTATTATTATTATTATTATTATTATCATATTGCTGAACAGAGCAGAACAGTGATAAACAGCAGCCAAGGAAACATAATAAGGCCAGTATGTTTCTCAGCCTGTTTTAAGAGTCTCATCAATGCCTGCTGTTAACTTTAAATGATCATCTTTACAAGCTGTCTAGCACATTAAGACAAATCCAATTCATAAGTCAACCAATGTAGGATCTGAATGGAAAAGTTCATTTCAGAAGTCAGTCACTTCCTGTAGTTATTCATATTTGAACAACTCTCAGGCCAAGGTGCACCCTCCTCCAGTCTACACTGGTTTACCCAGAATGCTGTTTGCCAGAACCCTCCAACCCTGCCAACGACTGACTGCTGAGAGAGTGAGAGTGACGTGTAATCAGTGATGTAACGTAGTTACGTAATGGGATGTGATGATGTAATAAAATGATGTCGTGATGTGATCTGTTGTAATGCGATGACATCAGATAGAGTCTGGATGCACGGTGTTGGTTCCTGTGCCCTTCCTGGTGCCACCTTCGGCTCCACACAGCGAGGAGGCCACACATGTTACAATGTCCCGTTCCCGTCTGTGTGGCTGTGGATCTGACATCTCTTGGAGGGAACCTGGCCCCAAGGCCTGCCCTGGTGACATCACCCACCGGCCGCGCCAGAGGCGGCTCTGGCCGGGAGTGCCACTAGGGGGCGACGATTGGCTGTCCGCCCCAGGGAGGGGGGAAGGAAGCCGATATGAGCTCGCTGCGTATAGGAGCAGCTCTGGAGTACCGGAGTTACGGTTGACAGGCCTGGCGAGTGCCGTCTCGGAGGAGACAATACTTCGCCCGTGTCACTGCCGGTCTCAGGACTATGGCAGTAAACTCACAATATGACTCAAAATATGATTGACATGAAAGATAGAGAGGGTGTAATTGGCTACTAAATTGGGAGAAAATGGGAGAAAATCATAAACAAAATCGTAAAAAAAAAAAAAATATTTTAATACATTTTAAAAACCCAGCAGAGCCTGTGTGCTCCGTGACCAGGGTTTGGGGGACCCTCTGCTCTCGATGATCTGTGGTCATGCCGACAGGTCTTACCCTGCGACCCCTGACACAGGGCTAAGACAGGAATGCTTTAGTGCTGTGTGCATCACACTGATGATGTCATCCCTCTGAAAAACCCAATAACACTTAGGCATTTCTGTCCCCAAAGAGGACAAAAAAAGTGACCTCAGCCAATCTTTCACGCTCTCTCTCGCCCTCTCTCCGTGAACTTGGGACAGAGGCAGGATTCACAGACCCGGGACAATGAGACTCTGTTTACCGCGGGGTGGCTACGACCGTCAGAAACCCCCCACTGCCCCCCACTGCCCCGCGGGACACAAAGAGGCAGAGTATTCCTCCACACACGGAACGGCATGCCAGGGAACCAGACACCGCCCGAGACTCTGGGTGGGAGAGGAGGCGTCCAAGATGGAGGGGTGGAGAAGAGAACGAGGGAGGGGGAGGGGGTCTGGAGGGGGAGGGGGTCTGGAGGGTGGGGGGGAGGGAGAGGGGATGGGGTGAGTGGGGTGATGGTGTGCGTGTGTGTGTGGGGGTGGGGGGTGATGTGTGAGTGGAGATTTGTGTGTGTGGGGGGGCAGAATGAGGGGGTGATGGAGAGGGACAGAGAGGGGGGGCCAGGGGAGGCTGGACTGGCGGGGGGGGAGTATGAGTCAGTGAATGGGAATGATCTTTCATCCAGTTCTCCCACCACAGCTGGCCCGCAGCCAGGGGGACTTCCCTCCTGTCTCCTCTGAGCCGAACTGCACCGCTCAGACGGGGGGAGAGATCAGGACTGACGGACGCTTCCCTCCTTCAACCGTCTGTCTTTAGGGCTGGAACACGTTGCGACAGACGGCCCAAAACTATCCGACTTTACTGTGGAGTTCTCCATCTGTACCGTACATCACTTCATACACGGTACACACTAACCGTAACCCTAACCGTAACCCTAACCCTACCCTCACACCATCCACAAACACTCCGTTCTGTGTGTATGTGAGTCTCAACAAAAACATTTATTTATTTTTGTTGTACCTTGTAATTCCTGTAATATAATAATATATGCATATGCCATTTAACAGATGCTTTTACCCAAAGCGACTTACAGTAGTGAATGCATACATTTTTCACTATATGTGGCCCCAATGGGAATCAAACCCACAAGCTAAGCATTGTCAGTACCATGGTCTACCAACTGAGCCACAGGGATTCCACATACTTATTTAAAAGATGATTCCACATGGTTATTTATTTAAAAGAAGTTAACAAGTTAACCAGGCAGCTACGTAGCCATCAATAGCAGGTTAATGATGGCATATGTCACTGGTGAACTAGCTACACTCGAGTAATTCAATCCTATAAGTGAACTGCCGGAAGCTAGCAAGTTAGCTAGTCAGTTGGTTTTAGTGAAGCACTGTGTAGCTAGGTTGCTAGGTAACTGGGCTGATACAGGAAGTGGGAGAGGTGGTGATGGGACTTGTGAAGGAAGTGGGAAGAACAGGTTTGGCGGTAAGCACACTCACTTGATGAACTGCCTCATGTCTTCACAGAAGGCTTCGCACCCGGGCCATTTGCACTCGCCGTGTCCGTACAGAGGGTTCGAACCGTTCTGCTCCTCGTGGAGGGGGCTGGGGGGGGGCAGAGTATCAACATCAGCATCTCAGACACGTGTCTGCTCCCCCCCAAAAAAACGTGGACGTAACGGTGACAGAGGAGGAGGAAGGCCTTCCTCCCACAGGCCTGCCCTGACATCCCAGTGCCTCAGCCTGCAGCTTCCACAGACTAAACATAATCCGCTCCAGACACATTC
>JAINUG010000598.1:45000-52500 GCA_029706075.1 Aldrovandia affinis
TGTGGGGGGGGGGCTAATGATAATGAGGACAGCTGATTGGCCGATTTTGGGATGGAGCCACAGGGCTGCGAGTCCTGGTGTATGAAGTGTTGTGGCCTCACGCCATGAGGGACACATCTGTGAGACGATGGAAAACGTGCGAGACGACAGGGGTAGAGCCTATACTTTATATATTGAATAAAGTATTATCTATCTATCTATCTACCTATCGATCTATCTATCTATCTATCTATCTATCTATCTATCTATCGATCTATCTATCTATCTATCTATCTACCTATCGATCGATGGCTGCTCTGTCTGGAGGCCTATCGATCTATCTATCTATCTACCTATCGATCTATCTATCTATCTATCTACCTATCGATCTATCTATCTATCTATCTACCTATCGCTCAGATCGCAGATCGTTTTTCTCCCATGTTAGGAGCCACTTTTACCCTCTTATACGCTGTAGTCCTGAAACCGGCAGTGACATATCGATCCGGAAACTATCTATCTATCTAATCTATCGATCACTATCGATCTCTCCAGGGCCATGGCTGCTCTGTCTGTAGGCTTGCTGTGCTCAGACAGATCGTTTTTCTCCCAGGACCACTCCAATATGCAGCGAGCTCATATCAGGACCACTCCAATATGCAGCGAGCTCATATCGGCTTCCCTCCCCCTCTCCCTGGGGTGGACAGCCAATTGCCGCCCCCTAGTGCACTCCCGGCCAGAGCTGACTCTGGCGCAGCCGGTGGAATCGAACCCCGGTCACAGTGGGCAGTGTCGAACGTTGTAACCACTAGACCACCCCAGGAGGCCTGACGGTCGCGTTTATGACTCCCGCCAGACAGCGCTGCGCTGAAATCCTCCACAGGATCCTTGCACAGAGAGAGAGAGAGAGAGAGAGAGAGAGAGAGAGAGTGAGAGAGAGCGAGAGAGTGAGAGAGAGAGAGAGAGAGAGCGAGAGAGCGAGAGGGAGAGCGAGAGAGCGAGAGAGAGAGAGAGAGCGAGAGAGCGAGAGAGCGAGAGAGAGCGAGAGAGAGAGAGAGAGAGAGAGATTGAGAGAGAGAGAGAGAGCGAGAGAGTGAGAGTGAGAGAGATAGAGAGAGAGAGAGAGAGAGAGAGCGAGAGAGAGAGGGAGAGAGGAGAGAGAGAGAGCGAGAGAGAGCGAGATATTTAGGGAGAGCGAGATAGCGAGAGAGAGAGATAGAGAGAGATATATATATTAGATATTTATATACATATTACATATTTATTTAGCATATATATATTTTATATATTATATTATATATATTACATATATTCACATTATTGGCATATTTATTATCTACATATACATATATATTACCATATCTACATATATTATTTTTTTACATATATTACATATTTCTACATATTATATTATACATTATTTTATTCTTATATTATTTACTTACATATTTACATATACCACATATCTACATATTCACATATTATTGTATTATATATTATTTACATATTTACATATATCTATTATAGCGAGAGAGCGCAGAGATATTATCTACATATCGAGATATATACATATTTACATATTATTCCATAGAGAGCGAGAGAGAGAGAGAGAGAGAGCGAGAGAGGAGAGAGAGAGAGAGAGAGAGAGGAGAGAGAGAGCGAGAGAGATAGAGAGAGAGAGAGTGAGAGAGCGAGAGAGCGAGAGAGAGCGAGAGAGAGAGAGGGGAGAGAGCGAGAGAGAGCGAGAGAGAGCGAGAGCGAGAGAGAGAGGAGAGAGCGAGAGAGCGAGAGAGAGAGAGAGAGAGCGCCCCTGTGGACAGAGCAGGTGCTCTCTGGCGCGACGCTCAGGTGAAGGCTCTCGCCCTCAGGCGTACGGACGCAGGTGGGAGACGAAGTGAAGGAGGATCAGAGACATCAGGAAGATTCATATGTGGGCGTTTACCCTCCCATACATCCTGCAGGCCTGCTCAGCCTCTCACATCCATCACAGCTCTGTGTGCACGAAAACACACATCTGTGTGTTCTGTGTGGCTCAGTAGGTAGAGCATGGTTCTGTGTGTCTCAGTAGGTAGAGCGTGGTTCTGTGTGTCTCAGTAGGTAGAGCGTGGTTCTGTGTGTCTCAGTAGGTAGAGCGTGGTTCTGTGTGGCTCAGCAGGTAGAGCATGGTTCTGTGTTCTGTGTGTCTGTGGTTCTGTGTGGCTCAGTAGGTAGAGCGTGGTTCTGTGTGCTCAGTAGGTAGAGCGTGGTTCTGTGTGGCTCAGTAGGTAGAGTGTGGTTCTGTGTGGCTCAGTAGGTAGAGTGTGGTTCTGTGTGGCTCAGGTAGAGTGTGGTTCTGTGTGGTAGGTAGAGTGTGGTTCTGTGTGGTCTCAGTAGGTAGAGTGTGGTTCTGTGTGGCTCAGTAGGTAGAGTGAGTGTTCTGTAAAATGTAAAATGTGAGTGTGGTTCTAGTAGGTGAGCCGGCACAAACTCGTTGTGAACCACGTAAGGGTGTCTCCTGAACATGGGTGAGTGAATTTAGTCTCGAAGGAAGCGGAGTTCGCTGCCCTGTGAGAATTAGCTAGAATTGTAGAGACGAGCGGAGGACCCGTGAGGGGAGAGTAAATCGAAATAAATAGAGGGTGTAATTGGCCACTAAATTGGGAGGGAAAAAATCGTAAACCACTGGCAGAGTGAATGAGCGTGCGCTCACCTTGCTGCAGGTGATGGAGGCTCTGCTGTCTGTGCAGGTTCAGAAAGTGCTGCTGCTGCATCTGGATCAACTGCTGCTGGAACGCCAGAGAACTACCTCCCAACTGAGAGAGAGAGAGAGAGGGAGAGAGGGGGGAGAGAGAGAGAGAGAGAGAGAGGGGGGAGAGAGGGGGAGAGAGAGAGAGGGAGAGAGGGGGGGAGAGAGAGAGAGAGAGAGAGAGAGGGGGAGAGAGGGGGAGAGAGGGGGAGAGAGGGGGAGAGAGGGAGAGAGAGAGAGAGAGGGGGAGAGAGGGGGAGAGAGGGGGAGAGAGGGGGAGAGAGGGAAAGAGGGAGAGAGAGAGAGAGAGAGAGAGAGAGAGAGAGAGAGAGAGAGAGAGGGAGAGAGAGGGGGAGAGAGGGGGAGAGAGGGAAGGGAGAGGAGAGAGAGAGAGAGAGAGAGAGAGAGAGGGGGAGAGAGGGGGAGAGAGGGGGGAGAGAGGGGGAGAGAGGGAGAGAGAGAGGATGAGGATCCAGTTAATTTCACACCCAGGCAAGTTTGACACAGGTGGCACACGAGACAGGCAGTGAAACAGCCTGACTGTCACTGTGTCCGTGTCACAGCCATAACCAGAACAGCCCCCTCCTGTAAACCCTCCACCACAGGAACCCCTGCACCTCCGTCACACTGCTCTACACCGTCACACAAGAGCCCGGGAGGACAGCAGCTGTTAAACACGAGGTCGAGCGTGAGGTCACCATCTCCGTACAGAGGTCACAGGGGGTCAGAGGTCACAGGGGCCGTCTTGTTCATTTCTCCGCATTGCCGTGCCAACCCACAAAGTGTGCCACTGTACATGATATTATACATTATATTACACATGATATTATATGTGTGTGAGTGAGTGAGTGAGTGAGTGAGTGAGTGAGTGAGTGAGTGAGTGAGTGAGTGTGTGTTTGTGTTTGTGTTTGTGTGTGTGTGTGTGTATGTGTGTGTGTTTGTGTGCTTCACTGCAGCGGGTATTCATGCGTGGTCGCTGCGATGTTGTTTCAGCCGCGCTAGGCGGTGAACTCCTCCTCACCTCCCCGGTCTCCCCGGGAGGAACTGGCAGAGAACACGACTCTGTCTGCTGCTCTGACTCTGACTCTGTGCGGCTGCTCTGACTCTGTCTGCTGCTCTGACTCTGTGCTGCTGCTCTGACTCTGTCTCTGTCTGCTGCTCTGACTCTGTCTGCTGCTCTGACTCTGTGCTGCTGCTCTGACTCTGTCTGCTGCTCTGACTCTGTGCTGCTGCTCTGACTCTGTGTGCTGCTCTGACTCTGTGTCTGCAGCTCTGACTCTGTGTTTACAGAGCGACGCGCGAACAGCAGCCCTCCCGCAGGAGTGTGGATGCGTTGGGCGAGATGGGAACATTCACTAAAAGCCCAGGAGAGTTACGTAACAAAAAACAAATGAGAAAAATAAACAGGATTATTATTATTAAAAGCATTTTGTCCAGATCCTCACAGAAATGTTGGGCCAAAAAAACTACAATTGACACCTCTGTCTAGGTGACAACAGAAGACAATTGCCAATTCACAAGAAATCAGCATAGTGTGAGAACCTAAATGTGAAATTTAAAAGTGAGAAAATTCATGAGGACAACAGTTAACAAGAGGGCTTTTTTTTGGGGGTAACATTTTGTTAAGTTCCCATTAATTCAAGTAAAGGCCTCTACACGCTCGAAGGACAACAACACGACAGCAACACAACCAGGGCTCTGCAGCATCAACGCAGAGAGGGTTTCAGAGGGTGTCGCATACCTAGCACAAAAATCAAACTCACGACCGCAGCGCAACCGTTCACGTAGACGTTGCGCATCATTAATTGGCTGGTTAGTGAATGGAAGTTACACAGAAGCATGTAGAGGCCTTTAGGAACAAACCAGGAAGGGCTGTGTGGGTGTGTGAACATAAACGGTGATGAGGGGGTGTGGCCCTGGGGCGGAGGGGCCTTTCACCCGGAAGTGACTTCATCTCCACCGCACAGCCGTCTACTCCACACGGTCGGGTCAGGTTATTAGTTCAGACCGTGAACGCGTTTACTACTGTGCGGCTCTCGGTGAATCTAGACTGAAAATGTACTCCTTCATTAAAAGGAGTAAAAGGGGGGCGGCGGATGGCGTAGCGGTCTAATGCGCCACACTTTGGTGTGGCGTGCGCTGCCTGTCAGGGATGCGGTTCGAAACCCACGTCTCTACCTGACCGGCCCTGGTCGTCAGCCCAATCGGAGGCGGCGTTTGGCTGTCCGCCTCTGGGGAGGGGGTAGGGTGAGCCGGGACGAGTCCATCGAGGAGCAGGTTAAGGAGTCGTGGAAGAATTTCTGTCTCGGAAGAGGCGGGAACAATCAGCCAGGAATGTGTGTCTTGCTCCCGGAGGACGGGCAGCGGACTCATGGGGGTGGGGAATTGAAATTAATAGAGGGAATAATTGACAACCAAATTGGGAAAAATTTGAACTAAATATATATATTTTTTTATTATTTAAAAAAAAAAAAGCAGTAAAAGGTACTCCTTCATTAACGAAAACATTAGATCTGAGGGAGAGAAAAGAAACATGAGTCGCTCCCAGAAGCTGAAACACAAGGGTCAACACAGTGGGTAACCCAGGTAACGCGATACGACACCTGCTCACGGTGCACAGCCTCGGCTTGGGGGCGGGACTGGTACCGACTGCAAGGCAGCTGCTGATAGCGTGCGTTTGATCGATGGTCTTTCCTGGCGTTTAACTGCTTTGTACTTTTGCTGTTCTTTCCTACTATGAGTTATGACCCTTATCTGAGGGGAGGCATGGAGTCACGCACACACACACACACACACACACACACACTCACACAAGCCAAGGTAGGAAAACTCTGTGTGTGTGTGTGTGTGTGTGTGTGTGTGTGTGTGTGTGTGTGTGTGTGTGTGAGAGAGAGAGAGAGAGAGAGAGAGAGAGTGTGTGACAGTGTGTGAGAGTGTGTGAGAGTGTGTGAGTGCGTGCGTGCGTGTGTGCACACACAGAAAGAAATAAAGAGAAGTGCTTTCTCAATCCTGAGGGGGCTGCAGTTCCAAGGAAACAGGGGGCGGACATTGTGGGCTATGACCGGTGCCCCCTCACACAAATGAAATGTCTACTCCAAACCCCCCCAGTGTGACAGTGTGTGAGAGTGTGTGAGTGTGTGTGAGAGTGTGTGAGAGTGTGTGAGAGTGCATGCGTGTCTACTCCAAACCCCCCCAGTGTGACAGTGTGTGAGAGTGTGTGAGAGTGTGTGTGTGTGTGAGAGTGTGTGAGAGTGTGTGAGAGTGCATGCGTGTCTACTCCAAACCCCCCAGTGTGAGAGTGTGTGAGAGTGTGTGAGAGTGTGTGTGTGTGTGAGAGTGTGTGAGAGTGTGTGAGAGTGCATGCGTGTCTACTCCAAACCCCCCAGTGTGAGAGTGTGTGTGAGTGTGTGAGAGTGTGTGAGTGCATGCGTGTCTACTCCAAACCCCCCAGTGTGAGAGTGTGTGAGAGTGTGTGAGAGTGAGTGTGTGAGAGTGTGTGAGAGTGTGTGAGTGTGTGTGTGAGTGTGTGTGTGTGTGTGTGAGAGTGTGTGTGAGAGTGTGAGTGTGTGTGAGTGTGTGAGTGTGTGTGCGTGTCTACTCCAAACCCCCAAGCCAAGGCAGGCTGTTAAAAGCAAAACAAAACTGTCAAAGCAAACAAAAACACAATCACAAGGTCAAGGTCGATAAATAGCACTTTTTTAGGTGTGATTTTGAGTTGTGAATTGAATTTTGCAGAAGGAGAGGCTTGCTGCGTTACTCCCCGCGGGGGTCAGGGGTCAACCCTTAAATACGTGGGCTGTGTGGAGGCGGGAGCTGGGATGAGTCCCATGGTCTGCCATCTGATTATCCACACTGGAGGAGAGTGGTTCAGGGCTGTAGCGATGAGCACAAACACACAAAAACTGGGCATTCCAAACGGGGAGAAAAATCTCAC
Organism: Aldrovandia affinis; assembly: GCA_029706075.1. Lineage (NCBI taxonomy): Eukaryota > Metazoa > Chordata > Actinopteri > Notacanthiformes > Halosauridae > Aldrovandia > Aldrovandia affinis. Next base: position 51,639 of record JAINUG010000598.1, read on the forward strand.
AATAAAACAAATAAAAACAATTCCCAAAGTGAGAAGTGGGATGTGGGGGGGGGGTGGTGTCAGTCGCTGAGGAATGACTTCACATCATGAGTCTCAAACGCACACCAGCATATATATGTAATATATATATAATATATATATGCCATTTAGCAGACGCTTTTATCCAAAGCGACTTACAGTACTGAATGCATACATTTTCAATTTATGTGGCCCCAGTGGGGATTGAACCCACAACCTAAGCGTTGCCAACGCCATGCTCTACCAACTGAGCCACAGAGAACCACGCACACACACGCACACACACGCACACACACGCACACACACACACGCACGCACACGCACACACGGTCTCCTGCACACCGACACACACAGTGTCAGAGCCCTGACGTCCACCGCTGGCGAGCTCCTGATAGAGAGGGGGTGTTACATCTGAGGCCAAGCTTCTCACACCCGTCCTCCACAGAAAAACATTTCCTTTCTGTCGCTAAATTTCTCATCTCAGCGAGACTGCACATTACCGCTACGATTCAACCTGGAGCGGCCTCTCTCTGCAGCAGGGCACAACTCCATTACGTAAATAGCATGTACATTTAGCCAAAAGTTAAACTTGTCTTTACAAAAAATAATAATAGGCCTATATATTTTTTTGCTTTTAATGAAAAAAATAACATAACTTCTGCTCCCCTGCTCTACCACGTACGTTTTTGTCGCTAATGTTTTCACGTTAAAAATTCTGCCTGTTTATCCATCAAATCCAGGCATGCAATCAATTCGTAGCTCTAATATAAATATCACAGTAAATTAGTCAAAGCAAGTAAACCATAATATGTGGGGAAAACAACATCATCTGTGACTCCTTAAC
>JAINUG010000598.1:57500-72500 GCA_029706075.1 Aldrovandia affinis
GGTCACTCAACTACAGTCTGTGCTCAGTGTGCTGGGGACCAATGCCAAATATTACTCAATGGGAAGAGGGACATGGCCACAGAGAGGAAAGGAGGAAAAGTAATCTCATCAGATCACTGAAATGCATGTTTTTTTAAATGTTTATAGTGGAGGTGCCCACTGCAGTCTGGGTTATAAAACTAGGCAAAGCTTCAGGTATGGCACCCTACTAAGCTCATCCAATAGAATGTGTTGTGTGTACAAAAAAAAAAAAGGGAACTTGAATCTTCGTTAAATAGGTTGCGACGCATAAAACTACTTTGAAATCCAAAGTGTAACCTCGTGGGGGAGCTGCCAGGCAGACTTTAAGAGTTTTAAAATTGTGATTTTGGTGAAGGTTGTGAAACTTTTCAAATTTCTGCACTTTACATTCGATTTTGGTGACTTTCTGTTCTTAACAGGCATAAGGAACAGGACGTTTCTTTGAGAAAAAGGCATAAAACCCCCTGCATGTTTCCTCTCTTCAGTGATCGAAGTCCAGCGGTCTACACCGAGATCAGACTGCCGGTCACGGGACCCCCCACGAACACCCCCCGCGGATGTTTGCTTTACTCTCACAAACTCGCTCGTTTATCCAGGAAGTCCCATCGAGACGCAATCTCCCGCAGCGGCGCGCGACCAGGGGCCGGAGGAGGAAGAGCGCGGTCATAAAAATACGATGAAGAGTAGGAGGCGGACGGACAGACAGACAGAGAGACAGAGAGGACGACAGGAAAGAAAGAAAGTTAAAAAGTGCGTCATGGTGGGGCGGTGCAGCGCTGTGTTCTGTGACACGCCCAGGGTTCCCGGCCTTTGATAAGCGCACAAAGCAACGCGCTTTCACGGGTTACGCAACGCCGGGGACGCAGTTAATCTCCCGCTCTGACAGCCGCGGCTACAGGCCCCAACACAGGCTCCCCCAGAACACTCCCCGAGGAGACGCCCGTGTGCGGGAGAGAGACGCCTGAGTCTGCCTCACATCCGTGTGCGGGAGGGAGAGAGGGACTGCACCCCACATCCGTGTGAGGGAGGGAGATTACACACGCCTGGGTCTGTGTGCGGGAGGGAGATTACACGCCTGAGTCTGTGTGAGGGAGAGAGATTACACGCCTGAGTCTGTGTGAGGGAGGGAGAGATTACACGCCTGAGTCTGTGTGAGGGAGAGAGATTACACACCTGAGTCTGAGTCTGGGAGAGAGTACACGCCTGAGTGAGGGAGAGATTACACGCCTGAGTCTGTGTGAGGGAGAGAGATTACACGCCTGAGTCTGTGTGAGGGAGGGAGATTACACGCCTGAGTCTGTGTGAGGGAGGGAGATTACACGCCTGAGTCTGTGTGAGGTAGAGAGATTACACACCTGAGTCTGTGTGAGGGAGAGAGATTACACGCCTGAGTCTGTGTGAGGGAGGGAGACGCCTGCGTCTGTGTGAGGGAGGGAGATTACACACGCCTGAGTCTGTGTGTGTGAGGGAGGGAGATTACACGCCTGAGTCTGTGTGAGGGAGAGAGATTACACGCCTGAGTCTGTGTGAGGGAGGGAGATTACACGCCGGAGTCTGAGTCTGTGTGAGGGAGAGAGATTACACGCCTGAGTCTGTGTGAGGGAGAGAGATTACACGCCTGAGTCTGTGTGAGGGAGGGAGATTACACGCCTGAGTCTGAGTCTGTGTGTGAGGGAGGGAGATTACACGCCTGAGTCTGAGTCTGTGCCTGAGTCTGTGGAGGAGAGATTACACGCCTGAGTCTGTGTGAGTCTGGGAGGGAGGGAGATTGAGTCACACGCCTGAGTCTGAGTCTGTGTGAGGGAGGGAGATTACACGCCTGAGTCTGTGTGTGAGGGAGGGAGATTACACGCCTGAGTCTGTGTGAGGGAGGGAGATTACACACCTGAGTCTGTGTGAGGGAGAGAGGGAGATTACACGCCTGAGTCTGTGTGAGGGAGGGAGATTACACACGCCTGAGTCTGCTCACACTCGCTGGAAGAGGTAAACTGAACACTGATTAAAAATGCACACGGTTAACGATGGAGGCTGGCGTGGTTTTGTTTGTTTTAAACTGCGATTAATTTCACGGGTCTGTGTGCACACCTCAGCTGGAGGACAGCGTGTGCTCGTCTGAGCTCCACCGATTGGACAGAGTGAAAAGATGGGCGTACACAATGTGATTGGCCGTTACAAATCCTTGAGAGAATAAAAACCCCAAAATTGGTTAAAACAAAAACAAAACAAAATATATATATATATATGATACAAGCCAAGAGAGAATTGTGGACGAATGGAAGAAGAGCTTTCTTCTTGCAGGCACAGTAGGCAGGGGTAAAAGGCCAGGCCGTGGTGTGTTTGTTCATGTCAGACTGGCCACTCCTTTTATAACATTACAGCAGATAACACTACTCCCTGCCAGTAAACACACTCACAAACCAAACGCAAAGCTCTTTTCTCCTGATCCAACAGAGCGTCACAGCAAAGAAAAACAGCCTCATCTATTCCAGGAAACACACACTTTACAAACGGGCACATCTCCACGCCATTTGTCAAATTTGTGCGTGCCATAATCATGAGAAAATGTAGATATCCATTATAGGATTTCAGATCCTTCCACCTGAACGGAGACACTGCGGTGAGTCAGCAGCGTTGGGCTCATGAAACCGGTCACATGACAGTGTGACGTGCAAGTACTGGCGGAAAGATCAGAGCAGTTAGTTCTGTTAATCGGGTTCTGTTAATCGGGTGAGAGGGTGAGTGTAGAGGTGATTGCCGTCTCAGTGCAGGTCAGGGAGGGGGGGGTTGGGGGCAATTACCTGTTGCAGCATGAGGGCCTGCAGCTGTGGGGGGTCAGGATCTGCTGCAGTTGGGGGACCATCAACTGGGGGGTCATCATCGCCATGGAGACAGGGACCTGTAGGGGGGTGGGGGAGGGGGGGAGAGACACACACAGAGGGTGAGAGGCAGGCACACACACCAGCACAGCACAGGACACACACACACACCAGCACAGCACAGGACACACACACCAGCACAGGACACACACACCAGCACAGGACACACACACCAGCACAGCACAGGACACACACACCAGCACAGCACAGGACACACACACCAGCACAGGACACACACACCAGCACAGGACACACACACACACCAGCACAGGACACACACACCAGCACAGCACAGGACACACACACCAGCACAGGACACACACACCAGCACAGCACAGGGCACACACACCAGCACAGGACACACACACCAGCACAGGGCACACACACCAGCACAGGACACACACACCAGCACAGGACACACACACCAGCACAGCACAGGGCACACACACCAGCACAGGACACACACACCAGCACAGGGCACACACACCAGCACAGGACACACACACCAGCACAGGGCACACACACCAGCACAGGACACACACACCAGCACAGCACAGGGCACAGACGGTGGCACAGGGGAAGGAAGCTCGGTGTCAGTGACTATCACCTGCGATGGAAATCCATTCCATTACTCTACTGGCGGCAGTGTAGTGTAGTGGTTAGTGAGCTGGGATTGTAACTCAGAGGTTTCTGGTTTGATTCCCAGGTGGGGGCACTGCTGTTGTACCCTTGAGCTAAAGGTACTTAACCTGAATTTTTCACCGCCCGAAAATGAAAAACCTGTAATTAACCGCTGTTGTGAATCCCACCTTCCCGGCAGCCTAGACGCACGTTTTCTCACACATGTCCACCAACCGCTTCAACCTTCATAATAATTACAAACCAATAACCAACGACCCCCTCTGTGTATCCCCTCAGACTGCAGGGCTGAGGAGCACGCTGCAGTCTGCATGCCGCCTTGTTAAACGCCATTAAAGGTCCGTATAATCTAAAGGTACAGAGGGTGGGTGGGTGAGGGTGAGGGGCACTTTGAGGTGGGGGTCACGGGGACACTGGGGGGCCTCATCTTCACTGCGCCAACAAAAGGATCTCACGACGCAAAACTACATTTTCATTCCTCTTTGTTCGTTGGCATAAATTAATTTTCCACCTTTCATTTAGACGTGAATAGACAGGCCAAGGCAAGAGCTCTAATTCTGTTTTAAACGCGCCGACGCCTTTCACCCTCGCCTATTAATGTTTCACTTCATTAAAAGAGACGCTGCAGCGCGCTGAGACAGACGGCCGCTTTGTGCTCAACGAGGAGGACAGACACACAGACACACAGACGATTACATAACTCAGAGACAACAGCGCTCAAACACTACTGGCAGTCACACACACACACACACACACACACACACACACACACACACACACACACACACTCACACACACACACACACACACACACACACACACACACACACACACACACACACACACACACACACACACACACACACACACACACACACACACACACACACTCACACACACACGCACTCACACACACACTCACACACACACACGCACGCACGCACACACACACACACACACTCACACACACACACACACACACACTCACACACACAGACACACAGCACACACACACGCACACACACACACACACACACACACACAAACAGACACACACACACACAAACACACACAGACACACACACACACACACACACACGCACACACGCACTCTCACACACTCACGCGCACTCACACACTCACACACACACTCACACACACACACGCACACACGCACTCACGCACACGCACACACACACACACACAATGGCGTGGGCCGGTCTGGCAGGGAGGGGTTTTGAACAGTCCCTGACAGTCAGCTCACACTCATTTCGGACCAGCCAAAAATACGGGTGCGTTAGACCGCTACGCTATCCACCAGCCCCATATCCATCCATAATACAATTTGATGCAAAATTATATTTTCAAGTACACTTGCAATGGTTGCATGATGAGAGTGGAGATAACGATCTACGACTTGCCCTCGTTAATTCCTCCTTAATGAACTTACTGACTAACGGGCGGAGGGGAGTGGTGTATGCTCTAAAAAGCCCAGGGTTCGAGGTGTTCGGTTAGAGGTGGAGTGTGCAGTGTAGAGTGGTGAGCATGAGCGAGACCGCTAAAGCTACGGCCAGCGTATTAGGGGAGGACGTCAGTGAGAAACGTGCCCTGGCAACGCACACTCTGCACGTACGTCACGCCTGTTATTCTGGCTCATATTGATACTTAATAAGTGAACACACACTTTTATAATTACATCAAGCCTTAATGAATAACTGACCAAAGTTAATTAAGATGCGACATCAGGAATAGTTTTTCCGATGCCTTGGGTGTGTCTTGCCTTAAGGCAAAACAAATCCTGATGTCACATCTTAATTAACTTTGGTCAGTTTATTAAACATGTAAAAATACACATCTTTTGTTTTAGCACTTTTCTGAAAATGTAGATTTATATATGCAAATTATGTGTAAATATTAAATATGCTAATTTATGCAGACAATTGAAATTCAGTTACAGCGCAAGATAGGAGTGAGAGTGACTAAATGTTTTTTATCTCCTTTTGTTTAGACACTTAAGATAAAGAAAACAATACACAGGGGATTTAGAATATCTGCTTCGTACACTTCAGGAACTTACAAGATGCAAATAAAAACGCATTTTCGCCTATTTTTTGGGATATAATTGCTCATAAAAACTTAAATAAACAAGATATCAAAACTCCCTCTGTAAGTATCTTGAAATACATCCAAGAATCGTCTCATGAAATTTGAGTTGAGAGCTGAAAAAGTATGAGCTAAAACCGTAGTTTTGATAAAACAGCCATCATAAATTGGCATTTTTGATTGATTTGCATTGATCATAAAATGTTAAAAATACATGGAACCATAGGCGACGATTTATGTTTCTGCCCGTGGGTGCCGCGCAGCGTATGCTAGGTGGAGTTTGCTATCAAATCAATGTAAATTTGGCTCCGTGCATAATTTTCCGTGGGTGCTCGGGCCCCGGAGCACCCACGGATCGGCGCCTATGCATGGAACTATTTTAATTTGGCCATTTAAAAAAACTTTTTTTAATTAATTTGTTTCTGATTTTATCCCATTTTCTCCCAATTTGGCAGCCAATTAGACCCACTATTTTTACGTCAATCCCCCTAGTAATGTGAGTTCGCTGCCGTAGTCCTGCGACCGGTAGTGATGCTAAGTGACGCCTCTTCCGAGATGGCACTCGCCAGGCCGTCAACCGTAACCCCGGTGCTACAGGGCCACTCTTGTGCACAGCGAACGTCACGTCGGCTTCCCTCCCCCTCCCTGGGGCGGACAGCCAATCGCCGCCCTGGTGGCACTCTCCGGCCAGAGCCGACACTTGGCGAGACGGGGAATTGAACCCTGGTCTCCGTGGCCAGCGTCGGACGTTGTAACCACTGGACCACGCGGGAGGCCATTTTTTTTATTATGCAGTGTGATAAAATCCATGTTTATTTAGCAAAATATTTGAATAATGTGAAAATTCATGGAGGGACCAAAAATGCTCATTTTATTGGGTGTGATGTACTAAGGCCAGGAGGGCAACGTTACTTGGAGGATATTTTAATCGTACGGTGATTGAGTGAGAGATACTGCTGGAGCCATATGTTTATAGGGTCAATATAAGATCATTTGGGGATTGGTTCATTTCTTATTCAGATCCTGTCTCAAGGGGATCTTATGTAAGAAGTGACTCATTTGGTGTGCAATATTTAACACTGAGTAATCCTTTTATGTGTGTGGCTCGATTCAAATTTGCATACAGAAGTGTGTGTCCCATTCCCAGCTGCTCATAGAATGAACAGATTTTTTTTTAAATGTAAGAGTTGTCCTTTTTCACTTCCTCTCTATTGTTCCAGAGAACTAGGTGGTGGCAGCTGCCACACTGTAATCACACTCTAATCTCATTCCAGGCCCGTTAGCATAACAGTGGTAATGTTCAGCTCCATAGAAGGTGTAATCGGCCACTAAACTGGGAGAAAAACGGGAAAAAATCTGAAACAAATAATTTAAAAATAATAATAATTAAAGAAGTGGAGCCCTACTCGTCCTCAGGCCCACAGACAGAACACGACACAGCTGCTTTCGCTCTCTGCACATCTGCCACCCAATCAAACGTGTCCTTCAAAACAAGCCTGCTCCCTGTCTGCAGCCCGTCTCCACCGAGCGCACAGTACAGCCAGGGTTTATTGTTCTTCTGCGTTTGTGTTTATGTCATTTTGGGCTCTGCAGCCCCTGGGGTGGATGACACACCGGCACAGTAGCGGGGCGGGAGACGGGGAACACGCACACGCGCGCCAAACGTGGAACTGGTTACCGGGCGACGCCAACGGTCCCCCTGGCCTCGGGAGGGTCAGAGCGGTCAAACCGCAGTCAGAAGAGCAGGCCACAGACACCAGAGGGAAGAGAGCGGCAGGTCGGCTCAAACCTCGCGGTGAAACACGCAACCCGCCGGCGTACGCCGCGGTGATCACACGGCTCGGCAGTCTGAGGCTCTCTGGACTTTTCTGCCAGTTCTGTTTTGTATTACCGAAAGAGTTCTGGATCTGGAGCCGCAGGAGAACAGGGCTGACGTCTGTCACTGCTTTACTTTCACTGAGCGCAGACGCCTGTCCAGCTCACTGCCAGAGGACTGCTTCCTTAACACAGTCCAGACTAATGAAACGCTTGCGTAGAGAGAGTGCCCTCAGTAGCACAAGTTCAAGTGGAAAACCCCTCAGACACCACCCCCCCTCCGCCCAGCCAAAAATGTAACCACTGCCACTGCTCGAGAGAAAGAATGACAACACATTTCCACTGAAACAGAGATTACTTTAAGCCTTAAAGTTCTCTGTGTCAGAGTATAATCTCTCTTTCTCTTAAAGTTCAAGGGGAAATATGAGCCATTATCCACCAGACCTCGTTACACAATTAACGGATGTACAACATTTTAAAAAGAAAATAATATTTTTAATTCGTCACTGCGGTTATCCAGGTACAGTGTGTATCTGAGGGTTTAATACCCCCTCCTGGCTGTTCTGTTCCAGTGTGTGTCCCCCTGCCACGCGTGAGCCTGTGAAGTGCTTTGTAACTGTGAAAGTAAGTAAGTAAGTAAGTAAGACTTTATTTATATAGCACCTTTCATACAAGAATTGCAGTTCAAAGTGCTTTACACAGAATGCGTAATCAGAGAAGATTAAAATATATATAGTGCAAGATCAATTTAGTAGTGCAAGTCAGAGTTAATCAAAAGCTTTGGTAAAAAGATAGGTTTTAAGTTGTCTTTTGAAAATGTCTAGTGTGTTGGCTTCCCTGATATTTATGGGTAATGTGTTCCATAATTTTGGGGCGTAGTTGACAAAGGCCGCATCACCAACCTTCTTATGACAGTTTCTGGTGATCTCTAATAGACCTGCATCTGATGATCTCAGTGTTCTAGCTGGTGTGTAATTTGTAAGAGATTTAGCTATGTAGTTAGGTCCTTGTCCATTTAGAGCTTTGTAAGTGAGAAGGAGGACCTTAAAGTCTATTCTAAAGGTTACAGGAAGCCAGGCTTTCAATGGTTTTCTTGGGAAGACCAGTGAAGAGTGAGTTACAGTAGTCTAACCGGCTAGATATGAAAGCATGAATTAGCTTCTCAGCATCGTTTTGATTTATAAATGGTCGTACCTTTGCTATATTTCTGAGGTGAAAGAATGATGTTTTAGTCACTTTATTTATATGGGAGTTGAAATTCAGTTCTGAGTCTAGGATGACACCAAGGCTTGTGACCTCAGATTTGATCCAGGGGTTAATCCTCCCAAGTTTTTAATTAGCATTTCTCTTTTGTTTTGGGGCCGATAAGTAGAATTTCAGTTTTATCCTCATTTAATCTCAGGAAGTTATTGCTCATCCATTTATTGATTGCTAATAGGCAGTTGGTAATGGAGTTTAAGGCACTATACAAACGCACAGTTATCCCATCAGATACTTTACCTTGTTTGCCATTTCCCCCAAAGACAAATCTCTGACACAGTGACCCCCAGCCTTCAACTCATTTCACAAACTCTCCAATCCAGCGCAGCAGGTAGGAGGTCTGCTCCGTCTCATCCCACTTTGAATTCACTGGGTTTTATATTACACAGATTTTTTCTGAAAGAAATGTCGCCTTTTTAACATTTTTAAACAGGGTGTTGAACCAAGGCTGACAATCACGTAGGAAACAAGCAGGCCAGCTGACAGGAAGGTGACACGGTGACGAATGTGCTTACTGCTCACTTTCCCCGACGTTAATGTGAAAACAGAACGGGAGGCACAGAAACAAACAGGACACGAGCCAGCAAGGGGCGGAAGCAGGACAGACAGACTCATGAGTCAGGAATCCTGTCAATATCAACACTACAAAGAACATGAATATTTACACAATGCTCAGCATATTTCCTGAGAAGAAAAAAAACCTAAACGTAGAGAGTGTGTGTCTGTGTCTGATTCGTGGGGCAGAAAAAACACATTCTGAGAGGACTTTCCCAGAAGCACAGCGAGGTGAGAAGGTTATTTTGTACAAGGGAGCCCCTTCTTGAAAACATGGCCTTTTGCGGTGGAGTGAGCTTTCACAAGTGGGCGCTACCCTTCGGCAGGAAGAGGCAGTTATGCGTTCAGAGACGAAGAGGAGCAAGCGGTCTCTCTCTCTGTGTGTGTGTGTGTGTGTGTGTGTGTGTGTGTGTGTGTGTGTGTGTGTGTGTGTGTGTGTGTGTGTGTGTGTGTGTGTGTGTGTGTGTGTGTGTGTGTGTGTGTGTGTGTGTGTGTGTGTGTGTGTGCGTGTGTGTGTGCGTATGTGTGTGTGTGTGTGTGCGTGTGTGTGTGTGTGTGTGTGTGTGTGTGTGTGTGTGTGTGTGTGTGTGTGTGTGTGTGTGTGCGTGTGTGTGTGTGTGTGTGTGTGTGTGTGTGTGTGTGTGTGTGTGTGTGTGTGTGCAGTGGAAAAAGGCATCCTCACCTTGACCTCATTGCCGCTGGATGAACTGAGTCCAGTGGCTTGCTGGAGGAGGAAGTGGCGTGCAGCCTGCAGGGCCTAGAGGACAGAAAACAGAGCCACTGTGAAACAGAGCCACTGTGAAACAGAGCCACTGTGACAGAGCCACTGTGAAACAGAGCCACTGTGAGGTGCGCACAGGAAACAGAGCCACTGTGAGTGAAGCCTGGAAATGCAGTCGCCAGTAGTGAGACTGGAATCAGAGCCAGGGCAGGAAACAGAGCTATGGCGCGAGGCCTGGAGGGAGAGCCAGGGCGTGAGCGGGGCCGGACCCTGGCGCACTGCCCCCATCACCACGCTTTAATGGCAGCCCAGAAACCAGCACCACTGTGAACCCATGAACCCATGACATAAACTGTCCCGTCTTAAAGTCTTCACTCAGATGGCCAGAGTTTAACCCTCCTGCAGAAATGGACCTGCCCTACCCCATCACTTCTGCCAGAGCAGCCCTACAGAGGAAATCGAACCCACAACCTACTGTCAGTGCCACGCTCTACCTACTGAGCCACACAGAACCACACTCTACCTACTGAGCCACACAGAACCACGCTCTATCTACTGAGCCACACAGAACCATGCTCTACCTACTGAGACACACAGAACCACGCTCTAGCTACTGAGCCACACAGAACCACACTCTACCTACTGAGACACACAGAACCACGCTCTACCTACTGAGCCACACAGAACCATGCTCTACCTACTGAGACACACAGAACCACACTCTACCACATCTGCATTCAACGGGTAGATCTTGTGTAAACCTTAAAAAGAAAAAGGAACCTTTGAAAAGAAGAACAGCAGGCTCCTATAACTCAGACACAGGCGAGGCGGTTTGGTTGGGGGGGGGGCATCAGGATGCACATTTGTTTCCTGAACTTAGGAGCAGCGGTAGGTTACCGGATTACAAAGTAAATATTGATTTATGAAAAGACGGGGGCCCTTTGAAAATAACTGACACAAACAATATATCACCTACAGGCCCCAAACCCAGCCCTGGTCACAACGCAGAGCACAGGAGACCCCTGACACAGCGTACATAACTCAGACCTCTGTGCAGACTCCACTCTCTCTCACACACACTCACACACACACACACACACACGCACGCACACACGCACACGCACACGCACACAACACACACTCTCACACACTCACACACACTCTCACACGCACACGCACGCTCTCACACGCTCTCACACACTCTCACACACTCTCACACACTCACAGACTCACACAGACGCATACACACACACACTCACACACACTCACACACACTCTCACACACTCTCACACACACTCACACACACTCACACACACTCACACACACTCACACACTCTCACACACTCTCACACAGACACACACACACACACACACACACACAGACGCACACACACACACACACACACACACACACACACACACACACACACACACACACACACACACACGTGTAACAGAGCCAGCGTGTATAATGGAGCGGAGATCGCGTGTAATGCACAGCGATACTCACTCTCGTGCGCCAGTGTTATTATTATAAAGAATAGAGTAGAAGAGTGTGTCCATATTCTTGGCTTCCTGGTACATTTATACGGAGAATGTATAATTATGTGATTTTATTTTGAGGGAAAATATTGTTACAAAGTGAAATATAACCGGAGGAAATAGGCGGGGCGTTCCATCTCAGTTTATTTATGCGCACATGCACACGTTTAAATCACAGCTGCGATTCCTGCCGCAGAACGGCTGGACTGTAGGAGGAGGGCGGGGTCACAGACACGGTGAGGTCACCCCCCCCCCCCAATGAGACAGTGGGCCTTTCAGTGGGTCACCCGTGTGAGTGTGTGTGTGTGTGTGTGTGTGTGTGTGTGTGTGTGTGTGTGTGTGTGTGTGTGAGTGTGTGTGTGTGTGTGTGTGAGTGTGTGTGTGTGTGTGTGTGTGTGTGTGTGTGTGTGTGTGTGTGTGTGTGTGTGTGTGTGTGTGTGTGAGTGTGAGTGTGTGTGTGTGAGTGTGTGTGTGTGTGTGTGTGTGTGTGTGTGTGTGTGTGTGTGTGTGTGTGTGTGTGTGTGTGTGAGTGTGTGTGTGTGTGTGTGTGTGTGTGTGTGTGTGTGTGTGTGTGTGTGTGTGTGTGTGTGTGTGTGTGCGCTCCCGGGAGCAGGAGGCCCACTGCGATGAAAGCCAGCTGCCCTCACCAGCACCGGCCGATTTCCGCTTCGTTTTTTTGTGTTTGCGAGGAGAGGTGAGGGGGAGGGGGAGGGGGCAGAGAAAGCTCAAATAAAGTAAAGAGCTCCAGTAACCTGCGCGTGACCCCCTGCCCCCCCCCACACACACGCCGGCCCTGTGCCACGGGCCTGCCCTCGGAGACGGTAGGCCTCACCGCGCCCCCCCCGCCCGGCCGCCCTGCGCCACACAGAGAGCGGGCGCACGTGGTGTCGATTAGCTCACACGCTCCCAGCGCCCTGCGCCACCGACACGCCTGGCAGCAATAAAGAGCGCGATCCTGAACAAACCGCCGCTCTGATTACGCGTCTCTAAATTACACGTGTGGGTTCCTAAGTAAACGCTCACGCTGGCAGCAGCAGGGCCCGCCTCCACCAGACCCGCCGCGCTCAGTCACAGCCCCTTTCCCCCCGACGCTCGCCAGCAACAACACGCCAGTGAGCCGTCGGCAGGGCACTGAGCGACCGCAGCCTGAGGGAGGGAGACGGGCGGGGTGGCCCGTCCTGCTAAAGGGCTGGCCTTCAGAGCGGTGACACGCTCCCGGAGTCTGGGGTCAAGTCCTGACCAGGGATGCTAACTTTGAGAAATGTCCTCGATCGATCGTCGCCTACGTTAACAATTAATCGATTAATCTTTAAAAAACAACAGCAGCACAGAAGCGGTTGATGCAGAACTCCTCTGGGTTAGGGTTAGGTCAAACTCCTCTGGGATCCTCCTTTTCAGCACAAAGGGTTTTTTACAGAGCCAGTCAGCGCTTCACATTGTCCGTCGCTCTGACGTTTGAGAAACAAAAAAAAAAAAAACAGAACTCATTTATTCTAAAGGACGGAAGGGAAAAGAAAAGTTCTGTGGCCTTTTACTGGCAGATTACATTCAACGTACACATTTAAAAATAAGCTCATGAAACGGTGAGAGCTCGATTGATACGCCAATCTATAAAACCGTTTCCCTGATTATAAAATGTGAAGGCGGCCCTCTCTCTCTCGGCTCACTTTAAAATGGAAATTAGGAGACAAGGGCGTAAACGTAACAAAAGACCATTTATACACTTGCTGTGGCGTTCTGCAGCTTGTCCCCGTGACTCAAGGTTGTGTTCTTTTCCCTTCTGCGTGAAAGTGTCGGGAGGAGTTTGGGAACGGCACTATTTGCTCGGTAAACACAGAGACATTTTCAGTTGGTCTGTGGAGCACGTGTGAACTTCATACAGCCCTGTGTCAACATGAAAACCAATGAAACACTGTACCCAGGTGTGTTTACTAGAACCCGTGATAAATAATGCATTCACCTGTAAAACTCACCTCTTCTCTCGAGCGGTTCTCAAACCTCATATCGATTTCATACGTCTTCCATGAATGGATGAATTTAGCTAAATATATATATTTTTAAAACGATCTCATTCCATTATTCTCTATGGTGTCTTCCACCCCCCTCCCCTCCCCTCCCCCCCCTCCTCCCACACCTGATCGCTGAGCTGGGTTTTATTTCTGTCACGTTTCAGATTTCTCCCCATTTTTCTCCCCAATTTGGAAGCCAATTATACCCTCTACTTATTTTAATTAACCCCCCACAAACTCGCCGCCCGTTTCTACGGGGCAAGCTACTCTCCGAGGCCGGCGATGATCCGCCTCCTTCGAGACGGAACTCACCGACCCCCTTTCTGGAGACTCCCTTACGTGCTTCATGCCACCCTCCCCCCTCACAAAGCAGTGGACAGCAAAACACCGCCCCGATCGGGGCTAACGGCCAGGGCCGGTCTGGCAGAGACGGGTTTTCAAAACGCTTCCCTGATAGGCAGCTCACACTCGTACAGGACCAGCCAAACAGGGGTGGGTTAGACCGCTACGCTATCCGCCAGCCTCTCCTAGGGGGATTTTGCCTGTTTGAGTTCATGAGAGGTGTCGGACCGACCTGCGGCCCTGTATCGAGATCGTGTCGAGCGACACTGCGGCGGACACACAACGCAGCGATCTCCACTCTCATGAATCAGCGGTCGCAGGTGAACTTGGGCTAGTGAGACGGGCCAGACTGTGCCTAGTATACCAATCAGGATCGGTGCAAACCCAGTCTTAATTATCAACGCTTTCAGACATTTTAAGCTGTAATATTTTGTTTGAAAACCATTCTCACTTCCCCGACGTCACCTCCGTTATCCGTAATCTCCGCTAGCGACAGCGAACGCAGACCACACGTCGGCTCGCTCATGATCAACGCTCTCTCAAACACGTCGCTCATTATCAACGCTCTCTCAAACACAGCTCTCACTGTCTCCACGCCCCTCGCTGTTTGAGCGCTCACTTTTCCTTTATCCACAAACGCAGATTATTTAACGACACGTCAGACACTAGGGGGCACCAGGGAGCACATGAGGAGGGGCTCCCTTTCTTTAGTGCCACACCTGAGACCTGCTCCACTCAGGTCAGGAGAGAGAGACGCGCTCCCACAGCTGATCCCAGAACAGCCGGGGAGCTTTCAAAATGTCCATCGGAAAGCATCTTGCCTCTAAACCTCTGAATGACCGGAGATCAGATCACTGACGGTGAAGTGGTTCTTAAACAGGCACAGAAATGGCGTGCAGGTTTTTATTTAGTCTCTCACACGTGCGGGGCGGCGGTCTCTTTGACGGCCTCTACCCTCATCCCTCGAACAAAAGACACGCCCTTTCAGCGCACACCCAGCTACTCAAACGAGACAGCATGACTCAGCCTTTTACATGTACCTGCTGGCCCTCAAACCCCCCCAGCCAGGGAGCGCATGTGGGGGGGGGGGTTTCTGAGCTCCACAGGGAGGGGGGG